>JADRCH010000322.1:2068737-2173969 GCA_019843965.1 Rhynchomys soricoides | reverse complement strand
CCTCCTCCTCCTCCTCCTCCTCCTCCTCCTCCTCCTCCTCCTCCTCCATCTTCTTCTTCTTTTGATACTTTATTTACATTTCAAATGTTTTGCCCTTTCTAGATCTCCACTTTGGAACCTCTTTATTTCCTGCCCCCTCCTCTGCCTCTATGGGGGTATTCCCCCACCCACCCACCCACTCTCATCTTCCCTCCTTGGCATTATCCTATACTGGGGTATCTAACACCATCAGGCCCAAGGGCCTCTCCTCCCCCTGATGGCTAACAAAACCCTCCTCTGCCACATATGTGGCCAGCACCATGGGTCCCTCCATGTATAATCTTTGGTTGGTGATCCAGTCTCTGGGAGCATTGGGAGGTCAGGACAATTGACACTGTTGCTCCCTCTGTGAGGCAGCAAACTCCCTCAGCTCCTTTAGTCCCTTCTCCAACTCCTCCATCTGGGATCTCACTCTCAGCCCAATGGTTGCTATGAAGTGACTCTTGGGTATTCCAAACTTTTGGGCTAATAACCACTTATCAGTGAATACATACCATGTTCATTCTTTTGTGACTGAGTTACCTCGCTCAGGATGATATTTTCAAGTTCCATCCATTTGCCTGCTAATTCACTGTTTTTAATAGCTGAGTAGTATTCCATTGTGTAAATGTACCACATTTTCTGCATCCATTCCTTTGTTGAGGGACATCTGGGTTGTTTCTAGTTTCTGGCTATTATAAATATGGCTTCTATGAACATAGTGAAGCATCTGTCTTTATTACGTGTTGGACTTTCTTCTGGGTATATGCTCAGGAGTGGAATAGCTGGGTACTCAGGTAGTATTACGTTCATTTTTCTGAGAGTCTGAAAAACTGATTTTCAGAGAGGTTGTATCAGCTTGCAATCCCACGAGCAATAGAAGACTGTTCCTCTTTCTCCACATCCTCGCCAGCATCTGCTGTTACCTGAGTTTTTAATCTTCCCCATTCTGACTGGTGTGAGGTGGAATCTCAGGGTTGTTTTGATTTGCATTTCCCTGATGACTAAGGATGTTGAACATTTCTTTAGGTGCTTCTCAGACTTATGAGTTTCCTCAGTTGAGAATTCTCTGTTTAGCTCTGTTCCCCATTGAAGACCCAGTAATGAACCCACACACTTATGATCACTTGATCTTTGACAAAGGACCTAAACCATCCATTGGGGGGTTGGGGGGAGGGGAAAGAAACAACATTTTCAGCAAATGGTGCTGGTTCAACTGGCAGTCTACATGTAGAAGAATGCTAACTGATTCATTCCTATCTCCCTGTACAAAGCTCAAGTCCAAATGGATCAAGGACCTCCACATAAAACCAGATACACTGAATCTAGTAGAAGAGAAAAAGGGGAAAAATCTCAACCACATGGGCACAAGGGAAACATTCCTGAACAGACCACCAATGGCTTATGCTCTAAGATCAAGAATCGACAAATGGGACCTCATGAAATTACAAAGCTTCTGTAAGACAAAGAACATTATAAATAGGACAAAAGGGCAACCAAGAGATTGGGGAAAGATCTTTACCAATCCTACATTTGATAGAGGGCTAATATCCAATATATACAAAGAACTCAAGAAGTTAAACTCCAGAGATCCAAATAACCCTATCAAAATTGGGGAACAGAGCTAAACAGAGCATTCTCAACTGAGGAAACTTGAATTGCTGAGAAGCACCTAAAGAAATGTTCAACATCCTTAGTCATCAGGGAAATGCAAATCAAAACAACCCTGAGATTCCACCTAACACCAGTCAGAATGGCTAAGGTCAAAAACTCAGGTGTCTGTTTCATCTTATATATTCATCTTCTAACAAATAACTTTGCAAAGATTTGCTAGCTCCATAAGGACTTACTGAGACCAAGATTGTATCTGAAATAATAACCTGTCCAGGTGATTATTTAACTACCAGTGGCCTCTAATACAAATACTAAGGAGTCTATAATGGTCTATGTTCATTCAGTTTTCTGAGAGCTTTTGACAATTGTATACTTCTAATAAGTGAACTAATTCATATTTAGTTATGTGAGCTAGAGCTGCAAAGTCCATATGTTCATATTTAAAGGGAATGTTGTCTTAGATGCATAACTATCAGAAACCGACCATCTCAGTATTTCTGAAATGATATGGCAAAGGGATCAAATCATGTACCAACCCCGAAAAGTACCTAGGTTTACAAACTCAAATCTAGTATCACAGATTAGGCCTGCAGCCATTATATAGCCCTTTCTTGCCTAAAACATATGTCAGTCTTCTTGCAGCCTCCCATCCATTGGGAGTATAGGGGTGACCCATCAGGGGCCTCAATGAGAAACCTTGAGAACAAGTTAAGTGCAGCTTACAGTACTAGTGAATCCCTTGTAATTTTAAAATTTAACAACCCAGATTCAATCATCTATGGGATTTTTAAAATTAGAATGTGAACAGAATGACAATTAATGTTGCCATGCTTCAGTGTTTGGGGAAATGTGCCTATAATATAAATGGTTTCAAAAGTGTTTCATCGATGGTTTTGTGAGCTGGCAAGCAGCACTGCTGATGTGAAAGTGATTGTCTCTCTGAGGGTAGTATTTAGACAAGGTTCTTCAAAAAGCCAATGTACGCTGGCAGTTAAATATGACTCATTCCACGTTAAAACTTCAGAATGCATTTGCTGAGGTAAGCTTGCAAAGGTTTCATTGGAAGGTGGGCTTATAAAATATTCTGATACTGCAATACCTTGAAAGAAGACTGCATTATTATTTATTATTATTATTATTATTATTATTATTATTATTATTGATTATAGGGATGCTTTCATTTTATTTTCAAAAATATACTTATCTTTCGGAAAATAAGATCCTGATGAGTAACATGCAAACATTATTGTTTTGTTAAAGCTCAAGCTAGGATGAGTTTATGAAAATATTTTCCCAAGAACTCTGTCAGCATTGTTTCACTTCATATTGTAAGCAGAAAGTGACCTCACAGAAGCCAGCTCAATATGTTTCTGTGATAATGTGCCCTTTCGTCTTTGATTCACACCTTCCAGAGCCTGTGTTTTGATAGGCTGATCTGAGAACTTGCTGTACTTCCTTCCTGAACATCGTTAAGGTTCTTAACACAGTGTGTGAAAAATAAATTCATTTTGTTGATGCTTTTATTTTATTTTATTTTATTTTGACCCTTCCTTCTTGCTGGTCTACCTGCTAAATTTGGCTATGTACAAGACTTCCTATATAACTAATATTTTCTCTGATCACGTGTCCTAATGAAGATGAGATAAACCTGCTGCACTATCTAGTTCCACTAGTGTCTTCTACTTCACCCTGTGATTTGGTCTCTACCTGAGCACTGCATTGCATTCAGTATGTTAAGTGGGTGGGTTCCTTCCTTGAATGCACTAGCATTGCAGCGAGAATCTTATTGTTCCTATTAGCTCTGTCTTCACAAGCTTCTGCTGCCCCTTAGGCTTCCTTTAGTTCAGCACACCTACAAGACTCTCCACAACTTGCTTAGGCATCAGAATTATGAAGCAAATCTCTTACAACTGTATTTGCAAATACATTTATTCCTGGAATCTACGAACTGCTACTTTATATTAAACTAATTTTCAGCTTTTCTATACAAAAAATGTAAATGAAATAAGAAACACTCATTAATGTGGAGAGCCAAAATAATATCCCATAAGTATGCCATGATTTTTTCTTTTTCTTATTTGATATATATTATCTTGATTGAGTATAAAATTTTAGACATAATATGTACATTTGCTTCAACTATTTACTCAAATATCTATTTAAAGATTAATATGTCTTATATTCACTACAAAATTCATAAATTTAAGAGATAAACATAAAAATACATCTGTTAATTATCTCAATATAGGCACTTGAAAATATATACTTATTTTTTTAAAAAAATGTGCATGATACATAGATAAAGCTCAATTTCTATTTCCAGACATTAATATCAAAACTATAGAAAAATTAAGATCATCATTGTGAAGAATATACTGGAGAAAATGAAATATGACCTTTTAAGTAGATGGGAAATGACCAAAACTTCATAATAGATGTCAGAACTGATATAAACCATTTCCATGTGACTTTTTTTAAAGGGAGCTTCTTTTTCACTTAGTGTCAGGTCCAGTCCATCTAATATCATAACTACTGTGACTCTAGTTGTATATGTAATACTGGATATATAGTAGATGATTAATAAGAATCTATTTAATAACGTCAGTAAATCAGAATCCCACTGTATTTATCTTACAATATCAAGATTATTATTTATCATCTTTTAACTATAAAACATTTTGTAAGACACATTTGTTAAGACAATGTAGATCCCTCACTAACAATACCCAATTATTCGTGATTTCTCTTGAAGTGGGTATTATTTTCCTGCTAATATTGATTGGAAAATTGTATCTCAGACTGCTTTAAAGACTTGTTCAGGGTAGCACAACATTGGAACACCAGAAATGAATTGAAAACCTAGATTTCTATGTACAAAACCTTCAATATAACATTCTGATTTGTGATTACCAAATCACAACTGGATTCTGGATTACCACTACTTATGGCATAGTTATCTTTAGAGAGCAAAGCATCTCTTCAAAAACATGTGTGAGTGTGTTTGTGTGAGTGTGTGTGTGTGTGTGTGTGTGATGTGTATGTATTTGTACGCACCATATTCCTAGAGGGAGAAAAAGCAAGAAGAAAGTATTAGATCTCCTATAACTGGAGATAGAGTTAGCTTTCAGGGACTACACCCAGATTCTTTGCAAGAGCAGTAAGTGATTCCAACTACAAAGGCAGGTTTCCAGCCCTAAAAGTTCACTTAAATATCTTACTATATAACTCTTCTTTGCCTGGAATGCACATATGGAATATGTTGGACATGATGTCACAGAAATTCTCCTACCTCTGCTTCCTGTTACAAAACATCTTTTTAAAACATAGATAGACAGTCTAAACAGAAAATCATTTAAACTAGCTCACATAAAAAAGTGGACCAACAAACACTGTATTATAAAATATGGAATTAATTTTGGTCACTAGGAGGGTGTTAGATAGTTGTGAACAAATTACAGCTGTAGAGGAGAAATTAGTTTTTGAATTTTACAACATAATAAGGTAATTATCATGTACAGAAATATATCATTTAAAAATAATTATAAGGGAAACATTTGGAGGATCTCAACACACAAAAACATGAGAGAAGATATTAATACTAATTACTCTAAGTTTTTCATTACATAGACTACATATGTACCCAATTATCATGATGAACTCCACGGAATATGGTCAAATATTATGGTGACTGAAAACTTAAAATTGGCAAAAAAAGAAATTATATTCTAAATTCTATGTTAAGACCCTAAATTATATGATAAACTGGATTACTAATAAGAATCAGTAGACTGAGTAAGTCATAACACACACACACACACACACACACACACAGAGAGAGAGAGAGAGAGAGAGAGAGAGAGAGATATGTATCAGTAGACTGAGCTCATTATATTATGATATATATATGCGTTTATGTATACAGATATAAAACAAAAAATTAAGTGCATGAATTTGAGAGAGAGCAAGAGAAATATATGGGAGTTGTTGAAAGAAATAAAGGGAAGGGAAAATGATGTAATTATATTTTTCATTTTTTATTGGTTATTTTATTTATTTATATTTCAAATGTTATCTCCCTTCCTAGTTTCCCCTCCAGAAACTTCTAATCCCCTACCTCTCCTTCCTGTTTTATGAGGGTGCTCCCCCACCTACCCAACTACTCCCAATTCTATACCCTAGCATTCCTCTACTGCTGATCATCAAGCTTTCACAAGACTAAGGGGCTCCCCTCCCATTGATGCCAGATAAGACCTTCCTCTGCTACATATGCAGCTGGAGCCATAGGCCCCTCCATGTGTACTCTTTGGTTTGTGGTTTAGTCCCTGGGAACTTTGAGGTGTCTAGCTGTTTGATATTGTGGTTCTTTCTATGGGGTTGAAAAGCTGCACTACAGAGCAGTAGTGATAAGAACTGCATGGAATTTGTACAGTGACAGGCAGGTAGATCAATGGAATAGAATTGAAGACTCAGAAATGAACCCACACACCTATGACCTATGGTCACTTGATCTTTAACAAGGAAGCCAAAACTCTTCTGTGGAAAAAACAGCACTTTCAACAGATGGTGCTAGTTCAACTGGCAGTCAGCATGTAGAAGAATACAAATTGATCCATTGTTATATCCTTGTACAAAGCTCAAATCTGAGTGGATCAATGACTTCCACATAACACCAGATAAGCTGAATCTAATAGAAGAAAAAGTGGAAAAGAACCTCAAATACATTGGCACAGGAAAAACTCTCCTGAACAGAACACCAATGACTCATACTGTAAGATCAAGAATTGACAAATGGGACCTCATAAAATTGAAAAGCTTCTGAAAGGAAAGGATATTGCCAAAAGAACAAAACAGCAACCCACAGTTTGGGAAAATATCTTTACCAACACTATATCAAATAGAGGGCTATTATCCAAAATATACAAAGAACTCAAGAAGTTAGACTCCAGAGAACCAAATAATCCAGTTAAAAATGAGGTACAGAACTAAAAATGAATTCTCAGCTGAGGAATCTCAAATGACTAAGAAGCACTCAAAGAAATGTTCAACATCCTTAGTCATTGAAGAAATGCAAATCAATGCGACCCTGAGATTCCTCCTCACACCAGTCAGAAAGGCTAAGATTAAAAACTCAGGTGACAGCAGATGCTGGTTAGGATGTGAAGAAAGCAGAACACTCCTCCATGTTGGTGGGATTGCAAGCTGGTACAACCACTCTGGAAATCATTCTCACAGGCCTTAAAAATTGGAAATAGAAATCTGAGGATGCAGCTATATCACTCCTGGACATATACCCAAAAGATGCTCCAATGTATAACAAGGACACACGCTCCACTGTGTCAATAGCAGCCTTATTTATAATAGCTCAAAGCTGGAAACAACCCAAATGTTCCTCAACAGAGTAATGGATATAGAAAATGTGGTACATTTACACAATAGAGTGCTACTCTGCTATTAAAAACAATGACATCATGAAATTAACAGATAAATGGAGGTAACTAGAAAATATCGCCCCTGAGTGAAGTAACTGAGTCATAAAAAAGCCACAAATGGTATGTACTCATTGATAGTGGATATTAGGAAAAAAGCTCAGAATACCCACATTACAACTCACAGACTACATGAAACCTAAGAAGAAGGAAGACCAAAGTATGAATGCTTCAGCCCTACTCAAAAGGTGGTCTAAAAGAATCATAGGAGGTAGATGGAGAGAGGGATGTGAGAGGGAGAGAGGAGGGGGAGAGAAAAAGGAGGCAGCATTAGGTATGGGAGGAGACAAGGAGAAGTACAGAGGGTCATGGATTTTAATGAAGGTGTGTAATGGGGGGTATGGGGACCTGGGGGTAGCCACTAGAAAGTCCCAGATGTCAGGGACTCAAGATATTCCCAGGACCCAACAAAAATGACATTAGTCGAAATACTCAACAAAGGGGAGATAGAACAACTAGAGACCATATCCAGTGAATAGGCATGGCCACCTGTTGAGGGGCCATTCACACATCTCAAAAATATTAATCCAAAATTGCACCTGTCAAAAGAAAATGCAGGGATAAAATGGAGTAGAGACTGAAGGAAAGGCCATCTAGAGATTGCTCTAACTGGGGATCCATCTCATCTGCAGATACCAAACCCAGATGCTACTGTTAATGCCAAGAAGCACTTGCTAACAGGAGCCTGGTATAGCTGTTCTATGAAAGGCTATGCCAGACACTGACCAATACAGATGCAGATGCAAGCAGCCAACTATTGGACTCAGCATGGGGATGCCAATGGAGGAGTTAAGGGAAGGACTGGAGGAATACCTATATTTTAATTTCAAAAATATATTTATAAAAATATTAGTGGATTCCAGGAACTGCATTTTTTTAGAGTTAATGAGAACATATGTAATAATATATTCAATAAACCCACAAATGAGTACATGTCCAGATATTACTATTAGTGAAATTCAAAATATTATAAAGAAAAGCAGTGATTCAGCCTTCCATGAAGTTTCTATGTGCACAAATCTGATTAATTAATTAATCAATTGTCATTAAATTTAAAACATCCTAAATCTAAATTTTCTATCTTTCAAAGATTCCAATCAAGCGATGCCATCCAGAAAATCATCTTAGAAAATACCCCCCAAAATGTGAACCCCACCATGATTCTATCTTTACTTTTATCTCATCCATTATTAGTAAAGTATAAAGCAGTCCATGTATGTTTATCTTAGAAATAGCTGCTTCCTGTCTGCTACAATTAATAGCAATGTTTGTATAACCCTTCAAATGTGCCTGGATTGATCTAGTCTGATGTATGAACAGCAAGGATTATGAAACAGAAAAAGCAAAATGAAACGGAAGTCATGGTTTCCAAAGTGATGCAGGTGTGAGGAGAATGGAGAAAGCAGTGTAATGAGTATTCACAAATATGAATATTTGCTGTGAAAGGCATTTAATGAAAGACTAGGGACACATGTACTTAAAACAAACAAACAACCCTCTTCCATTATAAAGCTTACAATCCAACAGCAGCTATCAGAATAAGACCAAAAACATGTGTGATGCACTATATCCTAGACGGTAATGAGAAAGGAAAACAGTAAAGACATAGAGGAATTGTCATTTTAAGTAGGAATTTTAGAAAATATTTCATTGAAACTATGACAAAATTCACCAAAGTCTTAAAACAGGAGAGAATTAGAGACATATAGAGATCTACATTTCAAGATATGGGAATTTTGTGTCTCTGAAGACACTCTAAGAACTTAAGTGGCATTTCAGCTACTACCATCCTCTCATGCTTCTCCCTCTAGCTGATATTGCCTGAACTGTGCTTTAACTCTATGTTAATAACCAGTAACACAGTAACAACACAGATGTAATCATAATATACGTGGATGCAAAAACAATAGAAAGGATACAGGAGTTACATACATTCACAGCATTCATTTTATACCTTTGGCTTTTAGATTCTCAATCTGAAAACTGTGCTTCTGTGTCATAGAAACATACATAAGTGCAGTATGCAGCAACTCCTTGCCAGTATGGAATGATAAAACTCACTGTGCTATTCAAAATCCCCTAAAGTATTAAATCCTCCTTCAACTTTATTGCTAACAAAATTGACAGCATGTGAGATTTGCCTAAGATCACTCATTTTGTTATTAAATTTTAACTTGAAATGAGAACATCTGGGTACTGTTTCTACTACAACAAACTGTTGTGTCTATCATCCTTTGTATTCATTAAAATGACTTAATGGAAAATGGGGTGGACATGTAGGATTTGATCTTGTTTCACTATATGAAAATGAACATGTACAGTAAGTAATCAGTGTATTGTATTAGTTATAAAACACACATGGAATTGGAAAGGTACCTCAAATTGTATTGCAAGCTTGGTATATATATACCTATATAGATATAGATATAGATATAGATATAGATATAGATATAGATATAGATATATCTCCTAGAGACCACATGAAAGAAAATGCCCTGGTACTGTTTTATGTGCTTCTAATTCCAATTCTTGGAAGGCAGAGTCAGATGGATCCTTTGGGATCACTGGGAAACTAACCTGCCCTGGGTTTTACTGTGTACTCCAGATGGACATGCACACCTCTTCACATGCACCTATATGTATATGCACAAACACACACATGTACACACATAGCAACATGCCCATGTGTGCATATGCACACATTTAACACATATATGCTACATTCATACATAGAAACATAATTTTGATAAGTCTTGAATATTTATTTTATATTGGTAATACTCTTTTACATGTTTTCTTGGGAATCTTAGGGTCTTTTTTATATGTATCCCATATTCTCAGTTGATTGTGTTCTTCCCATAACTTAGACCGTGAATATCAACTTCTGTAATGAAACTGTAATGTAAATCTGGGCTGACAGTAATTATCCAGAAATTTGAACCTATCCTAACTGCTAAAAGTATTACCATGTCTGGCGCCATGCACATAAAGAGCATTTTGTAATTAATTCCAAGTTAACGTATTACACATTATGCCAATATAGCATAATACTCTATATAAGTAGAAAAGCATATTGTACAGTTTTGTGTACATAGACAAAAGTAGGAGTTTCTAACTATTAGAAATGATCTTAATACTGTTTATAATCTGCATCTTAATACTGTTTATAATCTGCAGAATTCAAACTGTTTAAAAGATAAAATTAGTCTTTTAATCTTAGTAGATAATGGAAATATATGGCTGTGTTGAATTTAAAACCTTGTTCTATAACTTACTTTACCCCTACATTGGATCCTTTTATTTATATTCAACAAAAACATCTTCAACTAAAGTGAATTTAAATATGTATATAGAAATACATATAATGTGTATTGTCACATATTGATACAAACTTAAAATAGTGTTGGTATTATGCATTGCCCTGTAAAGCCAGAATATAATAAGCAAAAGTAGAAAGGTCTACACCTTGTACAACCTACTCAAGAACTTTAAATAGAATAAATATTTGAAAAAAAATAACATGAGTGACAATGGAGTCAATTGTTCTCACCATGTCAGGATTGACATTTATATTCTGCATCATGAATATGTGACAATCATCTGCTTGAGTCACCAGCCATGACATTTACTTCTTCCCTGAACACGCTATTGTTAACAAAAAATTAAAGATTATCTCTCACCTCTCCTTTGAGTAATACATCTACATCCCCTCTGATTAAGAACCTCCTTGATGGACCCCACCCCAGTTTTTCTTAATTTTCTCATAGAACACTTATGACAAGAGTTTGTCAAGAAGTGGAGTTAAGGTTTATTTGCCAATGCTCAGTATCTGTCCTTACATATGAGAACTAGAGGTTTGCTGTGAGGAAGCAGTTTCATTATTAAGTACACAGATATAAATACAACTAGGCATCTGACCTCTTGGCTTACTGTATGCTTCCATCTAGAGATAAAGTCAAAAGGAAGTGTGAAGCATTTGTATGACAATTGAAATCTATTTTTCACATTTATTTTTGAGAATGTCATGCATGAATACAGAATTATATCATTTTTAATCAATTCTCTCATCTCTCCAGTTCTTTCCATTTTCTCTACCTCCTACTAAACTCATGACCTTTCCATAATTATTATTATTATTGTCATTTTGTGTGTTTGTGTGTCTATGTGTGTGTACACAATCTACTGTGTCCATATAGAGTTACTCTTCTATATGTGTGTTTTCCACTCACCACTTGAGTGGCACATGTACCTACACAAGACAGATTCTTCTTCTCTAGTAGTGATTAATTGCCTGTAGATCCTCATCTATTGCTTGAGCCTTAAAATTTTCCTTATCTACACTTTTCCTCATCTACAGTTTGCCAAATTGTATTGATCCTTTAACCAAAGGTTCAGAGAACAATGTGGAAGATAGGGCTGAAAAAAATATGAATACTTTTAAACATCAATATGTGTGCTTCACAAACTATGATTCTTTCAAAAAGTCAACTAAATTTTACACCTTTTACAAAGACAACAATTTCCCTGTGTATTTGCATTCCCTGTACATTTCATTTCCTTGGATTCCTTTAACCTTTCTCCTGGTGCCCATCTCACAGTGATGAGTATGCTCAGATCTTATATTCCTTAAAATGATATGTTCATATTCATTTTGGAAAAAAAAAATTTTGCTGGTCAGAGAATTTAGGTTAACTGTTCTTTTATGTAGGTGTATTTTGTTTTTGAAAGTATAATAATTTATGAATAATGTTTTATGTTTCTCATTCGAATTTTCTCCACCAAAAATATCTACTTCCTTTAATCTTTGTTTCTCTGAAGAGATGGATCATTTTTGTCTATGTATAGAATGAATGCATCATTACTTTTCAGTAATAACATGACATGTCTATTATGTTCAGTTCTCTATACTTCTCAAAGCTTTCAAGTTAGTTCCATTATTCACTTTTTATAAGAGATTTTATTATACTTGAAAATTTTCTTGTGATTTCTTCTAACATAATTTCATCCTATTCTATGAAAATATCAAATTTATAGTATAACCTATGCCATACCCAATATTTCCTTGTTCATTTGCATTTGCTCTTTCAATCTGGATATCTCTGGGATACTTCTTATGTTATTGAGTCATATTGACTTCAAATTACCTACTCTATATTCAATTCAATACAATATTTATCTTTTGTCTTATTTAATGCACTTTCATTCCTATTTAATTGGGCATATTTTACTATCTACTACTTTTGGCCTGTTCATGCCTTTCCTATAATTTTAATGAATACACACTACACACCACACTACACACACACACACACACACACACACACACACACACAATGTATATTTGTGGCAAGACTACCAGACTTTTGGCTACTTTATGGGATTCTTTCCTGCCACCCTTCTCCATCCACCACTATTCCACCCTTCCAACATCTCCCAACACTAGGTAGCAGAGAAATAAAGCTAGAGGGGAATAGAGATGGCAATATCAGTAGACTACTTCTTGCTGATTAGGTGTGTTGAGTTCCTTAGGGCAAGATTTTTCTTCACAGTTAGGATAGCTAATTTCTTCTCATATCTTTGTGCATGACCACTTGATAAACAGCAACAAAAGCAACCAGCAACCACCATCAGCAACAGCAGCAGGGGAGTAGAGTCAGCCACAACCCCTCCTCAGATTCCCAAAAGTCATATATTTGTAGAAATTGCAAGGAGCTGTCAAAATTACAACCTTCTAGAGGATGAGACAAATCACAGTCAGGTGCTGAGGACAATCAGAAGCACCCATATCGCACAGATAGTATTAAGCTAAAACAAAACTATAACATTACTGCCATTTTTAAGAAACCAGAACTCTCAAGACATATAATCAGTGCTTAATGCTTTTATTTATTACTTCCTTTATTCAGGACATCAGTGGTACCAGGATGATTTACCTGTGCAAATGCAACTAGGGCAAGCAATTCCCAACCCCCACCAAGTTTTCATTGTTATAGTCACTGTAGGAGGTGAGAGGCCTCATGAGTCTCTCCCTCACTCATGATCAAATATCAATGGATCCAATCTTGTGTAAGTCTTGGGAAGATGATGACTATAGTAATTTCATTAGTGCAATGGCTGTCACATCAAGAATACATCTTTTGTTGCATGTCTTCCCATCCTGTACTCAGATTATTTTAGATCTTCTTTTGAGATGTCTCTTAAACCCTGGAAAAGGTTAATTACTTATATCTCAGTTGGATACCAAATTTCCATCATCACTTAAGTCACTTAAGTCAATTATGATTTTCAACATTGGTCACTGTCTTCTGTAGTAAAGAGCACTAAATACCTTTCCACCCATGCTTGGGACAAGTAGCAATAATTAAACTCAGTAAACCATACACATACACACAAATACTTTAATTATTTTTATTTTTCATAATAGTTAGGATTTTCCTATTATATAGCAACTTTATTAATGTGTGTATGTGTGTGTGTGTGTGAGAGAGAGAGAGAGAGAGCGAACACATGCATGCATACATGCATTTATGATCAGAAGTGGGATCAGAAAGAGGAAAGGCTGAACTATGTAGACTGACTCAGACCATGGCTATTTTAAATGTAACATAAGAAATGTGGAAAAAGTCCTATAACTAATAGGAATCTAAGAAATCTAGATGCAGACAGATGTTTCCCTCACAGGTGTGTTCAGGTTGTTTTCTCTGCCCAGGGAACAAACTCAGCTGGGAAATTATGAGGTCATGATACTTAGAGAGCACAGTTTATCATAGAAATGACATAAGGAAAAGAATCCTTGATAATTTGTGATCTCAACTAAATAAAGAGATGACCTCCTTTGACAGGCATTGGAGTTAACAGTGACTTAACACTGGAAATAATGAGTAGCGCTGGGGAAAAGACATTTTTGAGGAGGATTCATATCACTAGAAAGTCCAAATTTATGTGACAGCTTATTTCCCAGGGAACTAGGATATTACATGTACTCCTAGCACCTGGAACAGCTGTCCAGATGAAAGACTCTCTCTTTCACAGAAGACAGAATATCCCTATGCATAGTCTACCAGGTTGAGATGCTAATGAAGGCTGTTTGTTGTCATTGAACATGTACTTCCCCTCAGTTTTCATCACCTACCTGGAACTTTGACAAGGGGAGGAACAGCAGCTTTGCTCTCCCCTCTTTCATATCATAGAAATTGGGGGGGGAGGGTAAATTTATTAACTTGTTCTTGATTCTTGAGTGATAATGACTTAATCTACCTAAACAGACTGGGACACATTTATAATCAATCCCATGGGATCTGTAGACAGAATTTAAGACCAATTTGGACTACATAATGATCCTGACTCCCAGTAAAACAAAAGAATTTTTTAAAAAAGTAAAACCAAAACAAAATAGAAACTATTAAAAATTAAAGTTTGTCAAGTCATTTTTTTAATGACAAGAATTCATTGTTTTAATGACAAGAATTCTAAAAATCTACTTTTCGGGCCATTCCAGGGTCCACAGTGCCTTACTGTTAACTGTGACTGCCAGGCCAGGCACTGTCTCTGAATCCTTGCTTCAGATACCTCACAAACTGATCTGATCATCCCTTCCAATTTTACTACTTCTTTTTTCCTGAGTGTCCTGTCTTGTCTCTCCAGCTGTGACATGAACTTGGTTTGTTAAGTGGAAAGAGATTAATTAAACTGGCCTGTTAAGATGATAAAAGTCATTATCCAGCAGACACCTTATGGTTATGTGGGAAGAAGGCTGAACAGGAGAATAGGTAGAAACAGAACAGCAACCATCAGTCCAGATGTAAAAGCTTCTCTTAGACAATAAATATCAAAATCTATTCCAAGTTATATTTCTAAGACTGAGTTTCTGGAATGCTCCCTATGAAAAGCCGAGCTCAAAATCAGAAACACTGAATCAGAAAGAGGGATCGTTGGGCATTTGAACAAAGAGACTTATCTGGTACATGTGCATGTTTGCATACATTGGGGTAATGTTTGGCAGCACTAAAGACTATGAGCATGAAGAACTACGATAGTAACTAGCCTGGTCCAAAGAACAAATAGCACTAGAATATACAGGATGTAAATGTGCCAAAATGACCAATAAGTGCCTCTATGACTCCTAGTTAGCCCTTTTACCTCTTCCAGCCTCACGACTCCCTCTTTAAAAATGAGAAGTTTTCACTTACTTTGGCTTAACATCAACTTGTTATTTAGTTCAATTGTTGATTTCATGCACAAATCCTTATGACATTAACACAAACAAGGAGGAAGTTCACAGAACTTGGGTTGTTCTGTGTAATATACTATGAAAGTGACTTTCAGTATAGCAAGAGAGGAAGCAGGTAGAGAGAGGAAGAAGGAGGGAGAGGGAGTTTCATGGTTTTGATAAGATACAAATTTTGAAGACACTTTTCTTCTTTGCTGGGTAATGGAGTTTTGCAGGAGGAAATAAATGATTTGTGTCTATTAAAGAAGAAAGAGCAACAACCGCACATTTCTGAGAGCCTCATTAAATGGGTTCTGTTTCCCACACTGTCTCTGCTCATTTGAGTGAGCACTGAAGTGCACAATAAAAGGCTGAATTAAGTGCAAGGCTAAATGAAGCAATTAATTCTCTTTCTTATTTCTCTTGAACACAATGAAGGTATGAAGCAGAATGTAGAGTAGTGTGAAGTTGACCCTTGCTTGTCTGCTACTTGTCATGTATCTGTTGGCAAGTCCAGGAATCACTGTTCTTCTCCAGTGTCAGAGACATACAACTATTCAAAACTTAAAAAAAAAATAGCTTTATAGTAAAATACAACTTTATCTTTATAGAATAGTAGTCATAATGAATTAGTCCCTGGCCAGCAGTGGTTATTATTATTATTAATTTTACCCCCTCTGTCAAATAAGTTTCAGTTTGGGTTTTACATTTGCCAATACTTACAATTTCAAAATAATAATTTGATACAGAACTTAAAAAGAAATCTTTCCATGACTTTAGGTATGACTAGTAGATAGGACACAGCTTACTTATAGACAATGTGTTCATAGAGAAGTCAGTTTTATTAATGTGTGTGATATTCCTGAGTGAGTGGATGCACGTGGATATGCCCATGTAGACATTAAAGGACAACCAATAACCATTTATGTCATCTTCATGGATGATGTTCACTGTTAAGACAGGGTTTCTCAGTCGTCTGGAGATGAACAATTAGTCAAGATTTGCTGTTCAGTAAATTCGAATACCATCCTGTCTTCTTTTCCCAGGCACTGGAATTATAGATATGACATAATACTTGCTCTTCATGTATATTCTTTGAATTCCAAAGTCAGAACCTTTACTGGCTGGATTTTAGGGCCAACTTGACACAAGCTGGAGTTACCACAGAGAAAGTAGTTTCAGTTGTGAAAATGCCTCCATAAGATCTAGGTATAAGGCATTTTCTCAATTAGTGATCAAGGGGAGAAGGCCCCTTGTAGGTGATATCATCTGTGGACAGGTAGTCTTGCGCTCTATAAGAAAGCCAGATGAGCAAGCCAGGGGAAGCAAGCCAGTAAGAAACATCCCTCTATGGCATCTGCATCAGCTCCTGCTTCGTGACCTGTCTGAGTTCCAGTCCTGACTTTGTTTAGCGGTGAACAGCAGTGTGGAAGTGTAAGTTGAATAAACCCTTTCCTTCCCAACTTGCTTCTTGGTCATGATGTTTGTGCAGGAATAGACACCCTGACTAAGACAAATTGGTACCAGCATAGTGGAGTATTCCTGGGACAAGCTAACTATGTTTTGGGGAGGACTGTGGAAGGACTGTGAAAGGACTTTGGAACTTTGGGCTAGAAGAACCATTCAATGTTAAGAGCTCTGTGGGATGTTGTGTATGAACTTTTGAAGATAATGTTGAGAACATTGCAGAAGATGGAGGCCTGGTTTGTGAAATTTCAGGGGATAAGATAAAAGAGTCTAATCAGGGCAGTTGCTATTTTGATTGTGAAGATTTTGTGGTTTTGGTTAGCTGGTGCTGAAGAGTCAGCTGTGATTAACAAGATACCAGAACTACCAAAGCAAAAACATTGTATTACTGGGACTATTGATGCTGGTTAGCTGGAGCTAAGATATTAGCAGTGATTAAGAAGAGACCAGCATCATTGAGGTGAAATCTTCTGGGAAGTGTTTTCTGAGAACACAGAGGCTGTGTTCCAGAGATAGCCAAGGTTGTACCTTGTGCTGTGGTAGGACCTGGTAATGTGTAAGAGTCACTCAGGTGGTACTGGTTTTGAAGGCATGAAGGGGTCATGAAGAGCAGCTGAGGCTGGGCACTGTGAAAGGCCATAGAAGGCCATTAGTGAAGATGCAGCCTCAATTGCAATTGATGGCCCAATACTGAAGGGGTCATGCAAAGGAGTTGAGGCTTGGCCCCTTGCAGAGACCCTATGAGAGGCTATTGGTGGATCTTAGTTATAGCAGAACACAGCAGTATTTTGGAGATGCCAGTACCATGAGATGGCCACCAAGAACAGTAGCAGCAGTGGAGTACAGGCATCTGGAGCCTATAAGACAAGGTGTGTGCTACAAAGGGCAGAGCTGGAGAAGTGGCTCAAGACGTTGGAGGAATCCAGAAGATTGTGAGTGGATCCCAAACATTGGATGGTTGGAGTTTGATTTTACTTTTGATTGTGACTGTGTCTTGATATTTTTCCCTCTTGAAGAAAGAAGGTATTTTAGTGGAGCCCACAGTTAAGAGACTTTGATTTTTTAAAAAATCTTGAATTTTAAAAGATATTGGATATTTTAAAGGGATTGAACTTTTAATATGCAAGACTTGGGACTTTTCAAGTTATTTAGATCTTGGGGATGATAAGGAATTAAGGGTCGAGGCTTAATGATGACGCGTTTGTGTGTCAAGTTGACGAGGGGTCAATTGTACTGGCTGGTTTTGTGTGTCAACTTTACACAAGCTGGAGTTGTCACAGAGAAAGGAGTTTCAGTTGAGAAAATGCCTCCATTATATCTAACTGTAAGACATTTTGCCAATTAGTGATCAAGGGGGAAAAGCCACTTGTGGGTGGTATCATCTGTGGGCAGGTAGTCTTGGGCTCTATAAGAAAGCCAGATAAGCAAGCCAGGGGAAGCAAGCCAGTAAGAAACATTCCTCCATGGCCTTTCCATCAGCTCTTGCTTCCTGACCTGCTTGAGTTCCAGTCCTGACTTTCTTTAGTGGTGAACAGCAATGTGGAAGTATAAGCTGAATAAACCCTTTCCTCCCCAACTTGCTTCTTGGTCATGATATTTGTGCAGGTATAGAAACCCTGACTAAGACAGATCCTATTGTGTTTAAGACAAACATTTGCCAATTGTGTCCTCTCCCTGTCTTGGAAGTGTGGTTTCTGCTCTTGAATGAGTCATGTGACAGTTCTGAGCATTGGTGTGTAGTTCTTTTCTATAGACCAATGAGTACTTCCTTCTCCCAGACATATGCTATTATTCTATAAGGCAACATTTGTCACGCAAATAATATAATGCCAAGCAAATCCTAAGCACTTTGGAATGCTTACTGTCTTTTCTATCTGCCTGGTTTTTGTAACTTCACAATTACAATCTTTCTTCAGTTGTACTATGATAAATTACTTGTTTCTTAGACAATAGACATATCCCCAGTACAATGTGACCATAATGGACATTAGACTTTCATTGCTGGTGATGTACTCTGATTATCCATTCTTTCTGCCCTGTGGTCTGGCAGTCACATATTATCATGGAGATAATAGAATGTTACCCTCTGAGGACTAAGGCAAGATCTTATGCAACACTGCATCTTGCAGATTTCTCATATTTACCTCCAGCTTTCAGACACTGAAAGTTTTTCTTATTTATTAAATTTCCCAGAAAAAAAGGTAATTATCATAATATAATTATGGGGAATAAGTGAGCTAACGTAGAAACATTTCAGGAAATGCTTCTCATAGTGTGTACTATACTCCTGCTACCCCACTACATAATTAGGATACAACTTATTTAATCATTCTTGCAGCATGACTATACTGTATCCTCACTTACCTGGTGATTCTTGATTATCAAATATTGAAAAATATTTAATAATGCATCAACACAAAATATTAATAATGTAATTTGTTAACTTTTCATTAAACTATTACTAGTTTTTAATAGAAATTACTAGGAATACTTACACCAATGAAATTAGCAGACCTTGCTACACTGAAGATTTTGAAATAGGTGATATTATTACCTTCAACACTAAATATAGCTGAAGCAGGAAAATCTACTTTAATGATGCCAAAGCTGAGTCTCGAAGTCATTCTGTCTAATCGTCCTCATCTCTGTATAAGAGCTCTACTCAGTGATGCTGTATGGTAATAATGCACTGCATAGTAAGCACTCAATAATTGTTAGCAACCATTCACATTGAAATAGGCATTTCCCTCATTACACATCTGTGCCTTCTTTTTCTCTCATCTCTGACAATATCAGTCCTTTACTGATGAAAAGACTATTATTAAAACAGATGAATCATTACTGTGTTTGCTCCTATCGTATCTTTGATATATTGCAACCATTTAAAGTGGATGTGGAATAAATCATCATCTACTGAACATACAAATGTTTTGAGGGGCCATGAGGTTGAATATTTGTTGCTGATTTAACTAGAGAGTACAGGTCAGATCATGTTGGTTTTGAAAGTATTGGCATCCTCACTGCAAAGGAAAGAAATTTGTCCAATGGAAGAATGATTGGACAGTACAACAAGCTGTATTCATTTTTCCCTCAGGTTTACACTAATTAGCTGAGAGGTTGTGATAAAATATTCTGAGTCAAGGCCAACTATACCACTTGCTTGGTGAAGTAATTATATTTAATCACTTTTTTCAGCAACCAAATGCCAGTAGACCGATACTTATTTTACTGTCTATTTTACTGATACTCAATGGAGACAAGGGGATGTAATAGTCATAAATTAGAGAAAAGAACCTGAATAGAGCCCTTGATGTCAGCAGAGTTTGCAGCTGCTCCATGCTTTTGGAGATGTACACTCCTGATGAAGTCAAGGATCCTGTTTAACAGTGCAAGGTGCTGAGGACTTTGAGATGGTCTTTACACAGTTCTTGATCTCAAAGTACTCAGAGAACATACTGCCAAATAGCTTTAAGGAGATGGTCCTCATAATTGCCAGAAGGATAAACCAAAAAGAATATGTAAGTCTTCTCTGAAGTGTTAGGAATAGAGTTACAAACATCAGTAACTAACACAATAGGTGGTGTGAAAATTCTAGATTAAGAGACTAATTAAACAGGACTCCAGACATTTTGAGAAGCTTAACTTAGGGAAATTATCATGCCTGAGTAAACTTCCAGTTGGGAGCTGAGACATAAAATAAGAACGTCTAGATTTCCATCCTAGAAATGGAATTTCCATCTATTTTCTTTTATTAAGTTATGTTCTGTGAATGTGAAGGTGAAAGGTTGGCTCTGTGGAGTTGACCTTCTCCTATGGAGACTGATCATAGCCCTGTAGGCTTGTTAAGTAAGTGCCTTTACCTACTGAACCATGTCCCAGACATTTAACATTTAATTTAATTTCTAAGTATACTTTCCATGTTAGGGATGCTTTTCAACTTTTGAGATATGGCTGGGTGAACATATTCAAGATCTACTAAAATTTAAGCTCTAAAATTTTTAATCTAATACATTTAATTTTTTCTAAATTAAAAGTTGCATATGAATAAATTATAAAATATAAAAATCTACCTGGTTTGGAGCAACAAATATTCAAAAATTAATGATGATTCTCAATACACTTCTATTTTCAGTGCCTGTGATCCTTACCAAATGTCCATATGAAACACAGAAAACCATCATATTGATTTTTTTTACTTTACTTTTCTTCATTCTTTTTCCCAGCAAGCATTTCTTCATACTTTTTCTCCATTAAAACCTGTCCAGATCCCTTCCTTCTAAACTTTCCCATACTCTCTTTATTCCTTATCAAATTGACCTGTTTTTTTTATTGTTACACACACACACACACACACACACACACACATACACTACAATCTGAGTCTGATTAATGCTTTTTGTATGTATATGATTTCACGGCTGACCACTAGGTACTGATAATCAATTATTATCCTCATACCTAGGCAGAACTAATGCCCTTACTCTCAGAATTCAATAGGCAGCCTGTAGTCTTTTGTCTAGGAGTGGTGCCCTGGATAAAATTCCCATTCTATAATAATAGCATGTCTATTGATAATGTCCTTGTTTGTATCCTTGTGTTAGCCAACCACATATTTAAGAATCATAAGTATAAGGTAGCTTCCTTCTAAATGATAGGACACACAATCTTTAACTGATTTCCTGATGTTCTGGGTGTTACAGTCTTTCTGTCTCCTCTTTTGTAATGTTCCCTGAGGATTGCATACATGAGTTGCATTCTAGGTGAATCCATTGAGGCTGGGCTTCTCATGATCAGTTCATTACTACATTATGGGAAGTTGTGGTTTTCTGTGATGAACTCTTTTCTGCAAAGAAAAAAAATTCTTGATATGAGGTGAAAGCTATACCCATCTGTGGCTGTAAGAATGTGTTTTAGTCTGAATTTATGCTAGTCTATTAAACTGTCAATAATAGCTTTTATCTATGATCTATGACCTCACTAGGACCAAGTAGTTGGCTGAGTCTCTAGTATCAAATATGATTTCTTTTCAATTGAGCCGATAGTCCAATTATATATTTATTAACACAAAGAAATGAGTGCCGCATTAGTAGTATCTTTCAATGTTGTTATTGTGATTCATTGGTATCACAACTGGATAGACCTTTGGTTGCTTCCCTATATTGGAACTATGTATAACATCTTCAGGCACAAGGAAGGATAGAATTCAAAAAGGAAGCTCTCAGGTTATTACCAGCTTGAATCATGGAATCTTATGTCAAAAGTATTCAGTATCTTCAGCAATAGGGGCTTTCTTTCAACCAAGATAACAACAATAGCTTATGAAGTTTGTAAATCCAGTTGAACTCACTTTAACAACAACACAAAAAGAGGTTTTTGGGTTTTTTTTGTTTTTGTTTTCCATCCTGGACACTAGAGGTTTCATTAGATGGTCTATAGCCCTTGTGATAAACATAGTAATATTAAGAGGCATAATTTAATTTAAGATATATATGTGTACTGGCTAGTTTTGTGTGTCAACTTGACATCAGCTGGGGTTATCACAGAGAAAGGAGTTTCAGTTGAGAAAATACCTACATGAGATCCAGCTATAAGGCATTTTCTCAATTAGTGATCAAGGGAGGAGGGCCCCTTATGGGTGGTACCATCTATGGTTTGGTAGACATGGGCTCAATAAGAAAGCCAGCTGAGCAAGCCAGAGGAAGCAAGCCAGTAAGCAGCATTCCTCTATGGCCTCTGCATCAGCTCCTGCTCCTTGACCTGCTTTAGTTCCAGTTCTGTCTTCCTTTCGTGATGAACAGCAATTGGAAGTATAAGCTGAATAAACCCTTTCCTCCCCAACTTGCTTCTTGGTCAGGATGTTTGTGCAGGAATAAGAAACCCTGACAAGACAATATACATATACATATATTTACATTTGAATAAAATAGATATGTATGCATATAATATTAATTAAATATAAATAAACCCTTGAAGTTTTATCAAGCACCCTTAGTATTACAAATAGCTCCCCTCCCTAAACTAACTTTCTTCCTCCTTCACAACTAAAGTAGATTTTAACTATCACTCTATATGAATAACTATATATTTGTTTAAAGTATATTTCTTTGATTTATTGAAGGCAATCAGCTTTTAGAGGTGATTCATATTTACAAACCTAGGTTTGTTTCATAGTTGCCATAAGTAATATTACTACCATATATGTTCTCAGTTATTTTTCCTGTGTAAATATTCCAAAATACAATTGGTCCTCTCTATCAGGGATTCTGAGTCTACTAACTCAATGACCATAGATCAAAAATATTCAAGAAGCAGATGTCTCTGTATATAGCCTCTGTAGATTTTTTTTGGTCATTGTTCCATTAGTAATATAGGAAGCATTCTCATAACACTTATATTAGCTATATGACCTGGGGTGATTTAAAGAATCCTAAATAATGTGCCCAAATTATGTATAAGTTCTACACCATTTCATGAGGGACTTCAAAGGTCACAGATTTTGGTATACTTAGAACAAAAATTAGTAATAATTTACTTTTGAAATATGTAATAAATAAGAGACACAACCACTGATAAGTATGTGAAACCTATATTCTAGTCAGTCAAAAGTAAATAATAAATTAAAATAGACAGTAGAAAACCTGATTAAACAAAAAATGGACATGTAAATATTCAAAGGTAGATAGATACACAGATAAGAAACTTACATAGTTCAGTTTGTAATATGCAGATGGGGATATAGCACAACAACTCTGCAAAGAATAGATTTTAAATATGTGGTACCTCTAAAATCTGCTTGGTTCTGGGAGTTTATTTCATGGAAAATAAAATCTCATTATTGACAGTTGAAGCCAGTGCCAGTTATTCTTTGTGTCTTTAAAAGGTGTCACAAGTTTTCATAGCTCTTTTTGGTTGTGAGCTTAGCCTGTAACAGCTGAGCCATCTCTCCAGCCCTTTTCATAACTTTTTAAGACTTTACTTCCTTAAATACTTAAATTTAGCAAAATTTAAATTTGCTCCAAATGTATGCATTAAGATACTTGGGGGAAAATGGAAAATGATTAATTTTGCATAATAATACTCTTTGATGCTACAACCATATGGCTTCTATATAGACAAGCTTTGCTACATTTTACTTAGATGATTTAATTGTCTTGCTTTTTAAAAGGTGCCAGTAACAAGAATATTTTCCAAGATCTAAAGTACAGACTTGGACTTGAATCTACAAAATAAGCAAAAGTAACAAATTGGATAACTTGACTAAGAATCAAATATTCTCTTGCTTCTCCTGTCCTTTAATCTTAAGAAATGTCTGTTTATATTTCCTTGTCTAATTGATCCCAACCTCACAGCTAAGGCAAGACAAAGTATGTGTTATCAAGTACAATGATCACCTTTCCTTCTAGCTTTGAATGTAAATAAACTATTATCAATTAATATGATATTAAAAGTCTTATAGTTCATACATTTTAAATTGGGAAAATCATAGCAACATTAGATATTTCATAGTTTTAGAATTTTTGTTACTGGATATTCTTACAACAGCCTTTGATATTGTGAGAGCAGGCAAGGAAGCCTTAGAAGGTCAATGTTGGCTTGGTTTCTTTTGTGATGCACATGCGACTACATTTTAATTACCAAAAGTATCTAGAATGTGAGGTCATTCATAAGGCAATTCTGACCCTGAGGTTATTCTCCCACCACTGATATTACCCAAAAGAATTCATATTTGCCTTTGAAACCTAAAATCAATTCTTACTGTGTTTTTCTGTATTTATAAAAGACAAATATTGCCAGGCAGCGGTGGTGCATGCCTTTAATCTCAGCACTTGGGAGGCAGAGGCAGGTGGATTTCTGAGTTTCAGGCCAGTCTGGTCTACAGAGTGAGTTCCAGGACAGTGAGGGCTACAGAGAAACCCTGTCTTGAAAACAAACAAACAAACAAACAAATGACAGATACTATTTTTTAGTTGGTGTAAGAAAGCAGGATAAACAGACATCAAATTTAACATCCGTTCTTCTATAAATACCATCAAATATTATATAACTTGATCTAATATGCATTTTTTTATAAAATCAAAATAAGCTTTCTTTATCATATTCCAGTGAGTAAAACAAAGAAAGAATGTGCATGTCACAGCATCTATACAGAATAAGCAGTTAAGGCATTTATTATTACTACTGTGCTGATATTTCTGAAACTGTATAATTCATATATTATAATGGAGATAAATAATAAAAATATAAATCTTATAAGTTGTTCCTATATCTTTTAATGCCCACCCCCAAAAAAACATATGCCTCAGTCACACTGTAAGTATAAGTGAAGAGTTTTCTATATTTTACTCAGGAAATCAATGTGATAACCTCCTTAAGACAGCTCTTATTCTTTGCACTTCCTATAGAAAGTAATTGAAAATGATAGTAAACAGCACTTCAGTAGGTGTGTCTCTTTTTCCTCACCAAAAGAATAACAAACACATAAGGATTCTATATGCATATTTCTTTGAATTTGTTGTTGTTTGTTTTCCCTTTTAGCTATTTGTGTTTTACATGGGAAAATAAAAAAGGTATAAAACACAAAATAGAGTATGAGGCAAAAATCACCATATGTTTTGGCAGGATGTGGGGCAGGGCAAAATACATAGTTACATAGGAAAATTAGAGCTAACCAGAGCAACACAAAATATAAGTTTCATAAAAATCTTTCTCAATCAAATTTTCTGTCATTCATTTTAAAACACCACAAGGAGACATAGTAGAAAAGACATATGTCAATGCAATTTTCCTAATTTTTTCGCTTAGAAACACATATGTAAAATTTTTAATGTCATTTTCTGTTTTAAATGTGATTTCCTTTTGATATCAAAGTATTAAAATCATTTTATAATTATCAAAAGCTACCAAACTGCATTGAATTTTTTCAGACATTCATAAATCAAGAGACATGGACATTGTTTGTATTGCTACAGTATTTATAATCATCTAGATACTTAGCAGAAATATATTAAATATGAGAAAGTGTACTTTATGAAAATAGAGAGAGAGAAGAAAACATGAAAGTAGGTAGGAAGTTTGTTAAGAATAAGAATTCCAGCCAGAAGGAGGGAAAAATGGAGATTGAAATGGGAATATAAATGATCAAATCTCTTCATAGAAACTTATGAGAGAGTTAACATTATTTTGAACCCATTACTTATCACCTGAGATTGTTTTTACTAGTCATTATGATTAAATAACTTTCAATTTTGTGTGTACAACTAGGACAATCAACAGTATGTTGATGCCTGTCTTATATATAAGGCACTACTGAGATTGAGGTCAGGAGGGATAATTTGATCTAGGAAACTTCTGTTCTAGGTCCATACTTCAAGATGATGTCCTATAGAAAGACCAGCAGTTTCAACTAACCTGTGTAGTACACAGGTAAGGTCAAGTGAAATGTATTGGGCAAATTGTTAGGGTGTTTTCAAGATATTTTAATTAATTAATTAGAAATAGCTGAGAGTAGTTTAAGGAAACCAGTCCAGATTACTTTACATAAATAGTTTTCAAAAATGTCAGAAATCCATAGAATAAGGCATTTAATATTATCTAATCATTTGTTGTTGAGATATATCTGCTGCTCGCAGCATACTGTTCTTGGATTCAAAAAAATAAAAAGCTGAGTATCTTACCTCCAGGTGAGGTTGTACATTGTGACAAGGTAGTCACTGGGCAGAAGTTGCCTATTCATCTAGGTCTGTAAGATGATTCTGGGCCAAATGGCCACAAAATGATGTTCCAATGTGTTGAGAAACAGGGGACTGTATAGGTGGGCAGCTGTCTCTATAATTTATATCAGTTCTAGAAGTTGTGTTAGGCTTCCTATATTTTCAGGTAAATTTTATGTCGCTCTCAGAATTCTGGCAGGATGGAAGGCTGATTATAGTCTCATAGCCAACCCAAGTTGTTTTAGCATTGAGAAAGATGATATAGATTTGAGAGGATAATTTTCACATAGTATACAAGCTAAACCAAGACATAACAGGTGTGGAATTATAAGCCTTTTTAAGTTAGGATAGATGACAGAGTGCTTTATTTGATTGACAAAAATGATGGACTGAGTGTTAGCTGTATCTTATACTTTATAAATTACAAAATGGTAATAGTTATGCTCAATTTATATCTGAGATTAAAGAGTTTTTTAATTGGACAAAAAGGGGAGAATATAGATTGCTATCTGTATGCAGGTAAGGTCAGGTGAAGTATAAGGCGAGAGCCTATTCTTGGGCAGTGGAAAAAAAAGGTGGGGTTAAAAATTTAGAGAGAGAGAGACAGGGGACAGATAGGGGACAAGGACAGAAACAGATGGAAGAAGAAGATGAAGCAGATCCACGTTGCTTGAAATCGCCACAGGTAGCTATGGATATCATAGAAGCACAATAGAATAATATAGGGCAATTTGTCAAATCTAGGTGGGCAGTTTCTACCAATATCAATTGAGTCTTATGTTCTTTTGTGGGCATTTTGTGGATTGAGAATTTACCATTATAAATTAAACTGATAAATTACAGTCCTCTAGAGTCTCCATTTAACAGCTGGAGACTTAGTGCCAGTGGCCTCCAGTCCCATAGGGGCTAGCAGGAGGAAGATGACCTAGGAAGATACCAGAGGTTCAGCTGCAGAGAACCATGGGAAATCGGGTGGACTGCTGCTTGGGGATAGACATGGAGGTGGGGAGACAACATTGCTGGTGTGAAGTCAGTATTAGCATTGATTGTTTTTAAAAATTATGTGCTATAAACCTGGACCACTGAAATATCCCAAACACTGAGCCTCCAACCAGGCAGCATACACCAGCTGATATGAGGCCTTCAACACATATACAGCAGATGATTGCCGGGTCTGGACTCGGTCAGAGAAGATGCACCTAACCTTCGAGAGACTTGAGGCCCCAGAGTGGGGAGGTCTGATGGGATGGGGGTGGGAGGACATCCTCTTAGAGCCAAGGGTGGGGAGAGAAGGTATTGAATGTGGGACAGTCAGAGGGTGGACCAGGAGGGGGATAAAGTCTGGACTGTAAAAAATGGTTAAAGAATAATGAAAACAAACAAACAAAAAAAGATGATGCCAATTTGGAATCAAATATTATAAAAAAGTCATGAAATATAGTGGCTGTTATTACTATTGTTATTTGCCTGCTTCAAGCATGACATTTCAGGCCAATAACCAATGAACCCTCTGTAAATGAAGAGAGCAGAGCCTGAACAGCCTTTAAGTGGAAAGCTGCTTTCATTATATTGAAGAAAGGAAAAGCAATTTTTATGTGTGGGTAATTGCACACATAAAATATAACACACTTGAGTGAAGGTTTCTTTTCTGGGTACAAAGAGATAGCTTGTGGCAAAGTGTCATCTTTCAAACAGTCTAAAGACTTTAACACCTATACAGTCCACTAATGTGTTTCTGGGAGGAACTAGAGTCACCCAACCCTACCTGTCATGCATGTGCTAGGGAGTGTACATAAATAAGAAGGGACTATGTGAAAACGCCCTCTCTCTTCAGCAACTGATTGCTCACTCTGAATTAGGAGTAGGAAGAGGAAAATGGTGAACACGTATGTGCCACAAGAACATTCTCCTGGCTTCCCAGAGACCTCTGGGTAACAGGGCATCATTTATGCCATATTGGACAATATTGAAAAACATCTTTCTGCTTTCATAGTGTAATGATCATTAATAGCACATGTCCCTATTTTTTATGCCAGCTTTCTGTAAATTTTATTTCTAATGAAAAGAATTCTGACTATATGATAGCATGTGGATTCTGACTGGGCACCAGTTGGATAGTTCAATTGACACTTTGAAAATGATATTCTGAGTGGCTCCTTCAGAAGATGCACCATATTTTTAAAACAATTTCTTTTACTTCTTTGAGATTATATTTATATCATTTCCCCTTCCTCCTTCCTCCCTTCCAATTCATAGACCTCTTTTATCATTAGTTGTCAGACACACACAGAGAGAGAGAGAGAGAGAGAGAGAGAGAGAGAGAGAGAGAGATTGAGTGACTAACACAAATATATGCATATATGTATATGTGTGTATATATATATGATATGTGTGTGTGTGTCAGTGTATGTGTGCATGAACAATGAAGTTTATATGAACATGTAGGCTGATAAATATTTCCTTTACAGAAGTTTTTGATTACACAGATTGCTGTTTATAGATATCTATAATGGGATAATATTTACAAGTACTTTCCTGAGGAAATAATTTTCAGGAATTCAGCAGGATATTCATCTCAAATGGTATAAAGAAATTGTGGGGGAGGGGACTTTCATAGTCCATTAACTTTAATAAATTCAACAATATCATCTCACCTCATGGAGAATCATAATAAAAAATATCCAACATTCTCTGAGCTGCCCTGCAGGCATGGGATCCGATTATTTAGTTCAATGATTCCAAAACATAGTTGATTACAGACCACTTTTTCATGTCAATCTTATTCACTCCCTTTGTGAACATGTCCTTTGGAGGTCAGAACTCAATTATGATGATAAAAAGAAGTTAAGCTAAGTTCCCAAGAAGTCACACCTTCAAATGGAAAAGAGAGTCAATATTAGGTTACACTTGCTTGGCTTCATGAGAAAAGAGATTTAAAAGGAATTTTAAGAAGTATCAATTGTTAAAATTAAAAATAGATGTGACAGGATTTAAGGGTAGAAAATATGAGACGGTTCCCACAGTTTGATGAATTATGCAAGAGTACAATGTCTAGCTATAGGAAGGTGGAATTTATGAAGCATACCTTATTCTGGCTGAATTCGGTAAAATGACATCAAACTCAATTGCTTCTAGGACAGGCACAAACTTGTTTCCGGATGATGGATACAGTTTTGCAAATATGACGAATAAACAAACGTTCTATCCAGCAAAAATGTTGGCATGAGCAAGTATCAGTGTAGACTTCCACTTTATTTTAACAGCAACTGCCATGGCTTTACAAAGGAGATCACAACTTTGGTTCATCCCCAGTCAATCCCTAGCCTACCTCCAACCCAGGAGCTACAGAGATTGTGCTCAGATATAAATTCAATTGTGTCACTTCGTGGTTAAAGAGTCTTCCAAATAAAATTCACAGACTTCATTTCCCACTCAACTTGTGCTGAGATTGCTTTTGTTATATAAAGTGAAATTTTCAAGCACACCACATGAGGGTCTCTGCTCCTCATTCCTTTTCTCTGGAGTGCTTTTTCAGTGGTTGTGAAGATGCTTTTACACTTCAAGTGCCTCATGTCTTCCTCATGAGTGAAGGCTTCCCTAACCATTCTCTGTACTCAACTTCTTCTTTATAGTCACAAGTCTACACAACATTTATCACTGACTAATATTGATTATATTCTAGTTCATCTCCTTTCTCTCTCTATGTTAATAGAGCAGTTTAAATGCTATATAAATCTCCAAATTTGAGCTGCATGGTGTTAGAAGAGATTTTTCTTATATAGAACATTGGTGCCATGATGGATTAAGGCTGGGGCTGTCTTTCTTGTATAGTCATTTTGCAACCGCAACTAAAGTCATTAATTCATGCCTTTTGAGCATATCCTGGCATTTTCATATTGACCACAGGAAAAGGAGGAAGCAAAAGAGGGTAGGTGAGAAATAATGATGGAGTCAGAAGTAAAAAATATCAAACACCACTTTCTTCTACAACTCCTTGGTCAAAGCACAGTTCTATGGACACATGCTTATAGAAAGTCTGAGATATCTACTTAAACTATGTTGAGAAGGAAGACCTTGGGTAAACTTCATTGGGACATGGATTCTAAGCATGTACTAGGCTCTGAGAGTCATCTGAGACAGTAAAAGAAGCAGGACTGATAGGAGCAAATTGGGGAGGAGAAGACAAAATAGAAAAGAATGGGGTGATGAGGAGCAGGAGAACAAAAGAAAAGGAGATATAGTTGGAACAGAGCTAACTGAATTCTGTTCAACTCACTCAAGTACAAAGCTAAAGATACATTTCACGGTAGCAAGAATTTTGTTTGTACTGCAACTGTATCTCCATATCTGAAACATTCTCTAATTTATAACATTCCACCCAGAATTGTGTGTTGTATCTATATATGTGTATATACATATTGTTGTGGGTTTGGATTAATGCCAAATAAATTATGTTAATTTGGTCCCCAAGTTGCACAATAATCCACAAGTAAGATGATGAGGGAGCCTGCCTGCAGTTGGTTTTGATTGGTAAATAAATTTGCCGGTGGACAATGGCCAGTCAGGGAGATAGAGGCGGACCTTTAGGATTCTCAGGCAAGGGTCTGAGGAAGAAACAGAAGGAAAGAGCCACCATGCTGGGAAAGGTGTAGATGCCAGGCTTGAGAGATGCAATACAGAGAACATAGCTGTGATGTAGTTGCCAGGGAACTCAGCATGAAAGGACTGCAGGTCTGGGTCCAGGTCAGGCAAGATGGAATATAGGTTTTCATAAATAATAACTCAGAAATATTGAAGGGAAGAGTGTTAGCCACATGGAAGTTTGGAAGTGGCCCAGCCATTGAGCTTCTAAGGCATATTAAATTATAAGGCTTCATGTGTGTGTGTTTCATTCGGAGACTCAGAACATTGGGGTGGGTAGTGAGGAAAGCACCGACACCACCATCGAGATGATTTGAGTGGAGTTATTTGGGTTTAGCAACATATATGTGCTATATAAGTATGTGTAATATATATATATATATATATATATATATATATATATATATAAATATGGATAGATAGAAACATGGCATGTATGTTTAAATGCATTATAAAATTGGATATGCTACATTCAGCATGGAATATGTGTACATGTGTGTGTCTGTGTCTTTGTATATATTTATGTTTACATGAGTCTGAAGTAAATATAATAGTCTCATAGTCAATTGAGGCATAAACAAATGTTTCAGACATTGATCTATAACCTTAAATTGAAACATTAACAAAAGGATAACATATTATTAGTGGCTCTAATATCCATGTTCTATAGATGTGGTCAGTGGAGCATTACGATTAACAACATTTCTAACTTCTCAGTGCTTGGGAGAAAAGAGGAAAGATTTCAAATGCATGTGTCAGACCCGTCAAGGTGTCATATAGTGCCATCAGATATATCTTGTAAAATAACTGCATCAGTAAGAAATTTAGAACATGAGATGAGTTCACTTGCTTTTTAACCACCTTCCAATAAAATGTTAAGCACCCTTGCTCTAGGTGTGTGATCAAGAACAGGATGGTAAGACAATGGAAAAGAAATCCTTTCCATGGTCACCAGGAGAAAACCTAACCAATAATCATGCAAACTATAATTCTAGAATGATTTGCTTTCATATTATGATGACACAAGCATCCATCCTACACATAAATAAATACAACCAAGGTCCATTCAGAGTCTTATTAAAATCTTGATTTTTATTCTCTGTAGTTTGAGCGATTACACTCCGAATCATGCTTGCACCCCCCTTTAATAAGCACTTTCCCTCCTCTTCTACATCCTAATAAAATAGGGCTTATGTGCAGGGCTTAGAGACTGAGGAAAAAATGCTAAGCTTAAATTCTAATTCAGATATCTACTTGTGAGATGCACCTTAAATGTCATCCACCAAACCCTCCTTCTCAGTATATTAAAAACGTATGTGAATAACAAACACATTTAGTACAGACTCACAGAACATAAGTTACATAGTGACCTGAAAGCTCCTCCACTTAGCACCGGAAGCAAATATAGTTATGACACAGAATAGGATATAAAACTTCTTAGCTTAGAAATGTCCTAGATACTTGATTTGCAATTATGAAAATAATATGGAAGTTATTTTTGTGAAAGGAAAAACATTAATTTGTATTTTTATTTTAAAATTGTAACCATATCTAATGCTTTATATGCTAGCTTAAAATATTGATTAACTTAAAACTGAGATTCAATTCCAGATGACCAAATCACTGTTTTCCACTAAGTGTTCTTGTTTAATTATTTTGCTTTACTTCTGCATTGTTTTGCTGTAAAGCTGACCAAATATATCTCTCATGTTGAGCAAATGAGCAACTTGTCATTGTGCTGTGTCTATCTTCCTGTTTGTGTTTGTTCATTTGTTTACTTGTTGTTTTTTCTGCATATTTTCTAAAACTTTGGAATCTAAGAATACATTTGGCCACAAAATATATATCCATGATACCGATTTTTTGAATATTTTATATCTGAGAGAAAACTATTTCCTTCCAAATTACAGGAAAAATTTAAGAGCAAACAATACAGTAAGTGCAAAGACTCATCATTAGGATTATGTTAGTGAGTAGATACAGAGTATTAACAAAGGAATGAAAGAAGGGAGGACAGGAATGAAGACAGGGAGAGGGAGCAAATGCTGGTGTAGAATCAACCATTTATAATACTTCACTGTCTGCTCATTGGCTGAATGACTTCATACATGCATCTGACATTTCAGGATTCTGTTCGATCCATATTTATTGATATTCATAAAATTACTTGCCATACACTACAAAGCAATAATAAGTGCACATGCCCAATGGTAGCCAAATAGCCATTCATACCTGTGTTATTGTGACTTATAAATGGTTCTTTAAATGCTAGATGATTCCCTACCTTTTTTCGGGTCTGACCATTTAATATAGTATAACAGATTGATGTGTTCTTCCTCTAGAAGACTATTTCTCCTGCTCTCAAAAATTGTTGTCTGTCTATATTTTGCTGTGCATAGTTGAATCCTCTTGGGCTTTCCCACCCACTTTGGCATTTCTGCTGTTGTTTTCCTTATTCAGCTCAATCATGAGCAGTCATGTTAATGAGACCTAATGGGTATAGCTGTTTCTGACCTTCCTAGGAATCACATTCTCACACCTAAATCTATTTTTTCTGTTAAGATCCACTACTTCACATTCATTTGGATCCCCTTTGACATTAGTATGGGTCATCAGGCCATTTATTTCATCATCCAGTAATCCATAGATGATTAATACTAAAGCATAAACATCAGAATCTGTAAATAATCATGTGTGGTTAATGTCATTCCCACTTTGTGTTGAACTAAAGTTATTTTAAAATGGGGATATTAGGTTAATGAAGTACACCTCTTGGTGTATCTGTAAGGTCATATGTGAAGGCAATTAGAACCTAAGGACATTGATTTAATTAAGGGTTTGATGGATTTGGTATCTGAATATACTTTTCAGACTTAAAGGAACTATGTTAGATGAAGCCAGGTTAGAGAGAATTTCATCCCTAGGAGCATTTCCTTAGAAGTTGTATTTTTCTGTGTTCAATTACTATGGCAGCACCATTCAAATTTCTGTCAGCATCCTAATTTCTGTCAGCCCTCCCATGATGAAGTGAAACCTCTCATACTAAGAAAAAAAAAAAATCTTCCTCAAAATGTTCCTGGGAGCAAATGATCATAGAGGCAATGAAACTAACACAATACCTCAGTTCAAATACTTTGAGATAGAGAAAGGGAATCCTTCATTTGCTTTTCTCTCTCTCTTTTTTGAGTATAGTATAGTGTTTGTTCACATCAGAGGAAGAAGATGATACCTACTGATATTAGTGCAGCCATTTCTTCTCTCCTCAACATATATCCACATCAATACTAATCTCCTCTGAAAACAGGCTAAGATACCTCCATAAATATAGATTTAACGATTCTACCAGTACCCCCTAATCCAGTTGACAGGTAAAATGAGCTATTTTTCCATATCAAACTCTACTATATATTATAAGCAACTACAGTTCACATACATCTACAACACAAATATTTATTCTCCATTAAGTCTAATCAAACAGCTGTAATTTATTGGCTCCTGAGACACTGTACCAAGTTAGAAAGTATCTATCAAGTATCTGCACAGCCTATTTTTAAATCTCTCAGTGATAATAAACACACTATGTTCAAATGCAGTCTGTTCTATCCTTGGGTAGGTTTGAGGGCTAGAAATGTTTCTATGCAGTACTATAATTGCATTTCCTGTCGTTGCTTTCTTTGGTACTCGTTCTGTGCCTTAAAGCAGATAAAAGAATTTTAATTACCCTGGAACAACGAGGAAACCTTGATTCCTGTCCAGGTCCACAAATCTGTTCTCTCCAAATCCAACACCTCATATCCTTGCAGTGTGGTGGGTGCAACTTGTCTTCTGGACACAGCCCTGCCAAGTTTGCTCTTCTCACCCTGCTTGCTTTAACCATATGCACTGGTATTTTAGCCGCATGTCTTTTTGCTTTTAGTCACAAAGTGTTGAGCTCTGTTCTCCCATGACATCACTGCATGACTAGTTTGCCCAAGTAAAACAAGGTTTAATTAAATCTTAATGTTGTGCCCACTCTTTCCAGAGCTAACTGTTATTTTCTCTTCCCCTGCTATTAGCAGAATACATAATGAGAGAGCATGGAGCACAGAGTCAGCCCCTTGTACAAAGAGTAGCATTTTGTCACTCACTCACATTCTCTCACTAAGCTTACTTTTAGGCTCATGATTATGTCCCACTAAAACTTACCCTGCACAAAGAGATTATGTGTGGGGGAGTGTTCATTCTTTTTTAGGATATCACAGCAGCAGCATGAAAATATTATTTAGGACTAAGGAGATAGTTCAGTCAATAACATCCTAAGATTAAAGCATGAAAATCTGAGTTCAATCTCCAGAACCCATTGAAAAGAAGATAGCCAAGTGTGGAAGGAACCATGTGCCTTGTAAACCACCAATGGGAAAGCGTAGATGTTCAGATCAATGGGACTCGTTGGCTAGCCAGCCTTACCAAATCAGTGTGCTGGTGGCTGAGTGAGAAACTTTGTCTCAAAAAACAAGATAGAGAGTGAATGAAGAAAAAAAGAAGTGTACAACCATGCATACCCACAATGACATTGGGGGGGTGGTGCGGGACTAAAACACATGAAAAATAAGAAATGGACAAAGACCATATTCAGTCCACAAGCTTTGGGGAGTTTCTACTTCCTGTTGCTATTTGGTTGCTTTGTTCATATCTACAAACTGTCCAAATGAAAATCTTTACTCTTCTATGCAAAGAACTTATAAAATATTCTCTATTTACCCTGACAAAAGTTCTTCATTGCTTTTGATTTTTAATGTTTGGCAAAGCAAACTAACTGTCAACAACAAAGTTACATAATTATACCACCAAGGTAACCTTGAGGTAACTAATTTTCCAATATGGTCATAAATCATCAAGAATGATTTATGGAATTATGAACCCATAAGACTAACATAACATCTACCTGCTGTTTCCTTACAAAATATAGTATAATGTATGAAACCATAGGTTGACATATACATGCAGATTGTTGGGTTTTTTTGTTTGTTTGTTTGGTTTTGGTTTTTTTTCTTTTTTTTTTTTTTTTTTTAGTTTTTCGAGACAGGGTTTCTTTGTATAGCCCTGGCTGTCCTGGAACTCACTCTGTAGACCAGGCTGGCCTCGAACTCAGAAATCTGCCTGCCTCTGCCTCCTGAGTGCTGGGATTAAAGGTGTGCACCACCACTGCCCAGCTTACATGCAGATTGTTAACAAATCCAGCCATCTCTCAAACAAAGACAAATGTGAAAGATACTAATTTATAAAGTGTGGGTTTAGAACCTAGCTCAATGAACAGCCAAACCTATGTATTACTTTAGATGCTAATATTTGCTATTATGTTATATGACTCCTCTTACTTCCATGACAAGTAAGAATTGTTGAGGGTGACTTCGTAACTCCATTTCAGATCAACAAAACAAAACAGGTACAAAACGTGTCCATTCAAAGCTACATAGACCATGATAGTATAAAATAAAATATTTGGTCGCAAATGTCTCTATTTTCATTTTTCCTAATCATTTTATAATGCATATGGAAAGCGTTCAGTTTGTATAGTGTTCATCTACCAAGTGAGTGAGCTTTCCATGCTCATTAGCATGTGCAAAGATTGTCACATCAGTTTACATAATGATTAGTTCTGTTGTTTTTCTCATAATAAAGCACCCACAATTACAATGTGAAAACATAGAATAATTTTTTTAAAAAGTTTGAAGTGTTAAGTTCTTTATAGATGAAACATGAAAGTGTTTAACTTATTTTCTTCATCTTTAGTGAAGTGGTTCCAGATTTGATGGATAGCATACAGAAGTACCTTTTTTTCAGTTGACATTGAATAGATTAAATAATTAGAAAATGTACAAATAAAGGTTATAGGAGATTAATCACTGATACCTGGCCCAGTGCATAGCTAATTCTTAGCACATCTTAAGTGAGTGAGTGCTGATTTAAGGACTAGTTCAACCGAATTCTCAGTATTCAAACCAAGGTCATTGTGCTGTTCTCTAGTTTTAAACATATATCATAATTTCTATGACTCTAAAAAATAATAGTGGCCCCTTTCCAGGTCTTTCATGTTCTGCACTACAACTACAATGCTCAATGAATTTGAAGCAAATTTCAGGCACTGATATCTCTTATTTGGATTTTCTTATTTATTCATGAAAAATGGTCACTTTATACAATCCAATCCTTTGACATGACCCCCAAGGGCAGAGGTTATAAAAAAGTCATGAGCAGCCTCTGATAGAAATGATGCTGACACTGTAGCTTTCTGAAAGATTCTGTAGAGAAGTCAATAAAAGGCTCACATTTCTTCCTCTGCCATTTCTAAAGCTGCTCCTTGGCAGCAACTGTGAGCGTCATTTTGGAGATGCAAGTACTTCTACCCTCTACACTCAGCATGGGACCTTTTCCACAGAAGCCTCTGACCTGGAACCTTTACATTATTATTATTATCATCATTATTATTATCTTTAATCATTGCTTTACAGTCCAGTTATCTCACTCCTGTTCTGGCCTCTGACAATTCCCCTTCCCATTCCCCCTCCCCCTTCTCCAAGAGAATGTCCCCATATCCCCATACCCTTCTCACACCCTGCTAGGCCTTCCACTTCCTGGGGCCTCAAGTCACTCAAGTGTTAAGTGCATCTTCTCTCACTGAGGCCAGACCTGAGAGTGCTATGCTGTATTTGTGTCAGGGGCCTCAGACCAGCTAGTGTATGCTGCCTAGCTGGTTGCTCAATATCTGAGCGATCTTGAGGATCCAGGTTAGTTGAGACTGCTGGCCTTCCTATGGGGTTGCCCTTCTCCTCAACTTCTTCCAACCTTTCCCTAATTCTACCACTGGGGTCACCAACTTTAGACCATTAGTTGGATGTAAGTATATGCTTCTGTCTCAGCCAGCTGCTTGTTGGGCCTCTCAGAGGGCAGCATAGTAGGCTTCTGTCTGTAAGTACATCATAGCATCAGTAATAATGTCAGGCCTTGGAGCATCCCCTTAAGATGGGTCCCACGTTGGGCCTGTCACTGGACCTTCTTTCCTTCAGTCTCTTCTCCATTTTTGTCCCTGTAGTTCTTTCAGAGAGGAGCAATTCTGGGTCAGATTTTTTGTTATTTAAGTCTTCAACCCTTGACCAAATCCTATTGGGATTTCTTCCAGAAAACATCTCCTAAAGGCCCTACATTTCTCATTTTTTTCCTGTTACTGTGATAGGAGCCTTTGGTTTCATCCATAAACTTCAGCCATATGTCCAACCTTCCACTCTGTACTAGGTATTAACTCTTGAAATACATTTTCTATGCTCTGGTTATTATAATCTTGAAGAAATTAGTAACTTCATATTTTAGAGATTTATATTACAAAAAGAATAAAACCCAACAATGTTCTCTAGAGTGGCAAGCCTCCTCCATTTTACCTCTTGCCTCCATCTCCAAGTTCAATTTCTAATAGCATTTCCCTTACTCTATAGATGCAATCCGTTACTAATAATATTGGATATGTTAAATATTGTAAATTAATGGAAGCTGTTTTGTTCCTGTACCACACATAGGCAGGCAAACTATATTTCCTTAAAGACATTGAGATGGGTGAACGTTAACCATCCTCTCATGAGCAGTTGTCCTGGGTGACTTGATTAGGAATGACCTCTATAGACTCATGTGTTTGAATGGTTGGTCCATAGAGTAGAGTACTATTAGTAAGTATGGCCTTTTTGGAGGAAGTGTGTCATTGTAGGAGAAACGCTTTGAATTTCCCTATGCTCAAGCCATGCCCAGTGTGGCACACAGTCCCTCCTTCCTGCCTTTAGATCAAGATCCATTGCCAGAACCATGTCTGGCTGCATGCTGCCATGTAACCTCTGAAACTGTAAGCCAGCCCCCAATTAAATTTTTTTTTCTTTATAAGAGTTGTAGTGGTGGTGGTCTTGGGGTCTCTTCACAGCAATAAAACCTTAACTGAAACACCAGTAAATAGTAGAAAAGTACCACTGGCTTGATTTTGCTAAATACTAAAATATTTCTTAGATAGTCATGCTTGTAACTGTATTCAAGTATAAAACCTTTCTACAACCTATGCTGAACATGCAATGGCATTCCATGAGTTCTCCTGAGGCAAAATGCACACTTATAGTTGTTTCATGTATGTGTGATTTTCTCTAATCAATGAAGGCAGAATCACTAATAGATCATACTTCAGGTACCACATCCAGCTTAGTGATGTTTACTTCTGGCCTCTGATGTCCTCGTGTTGTATCACTCCATAAACAGTGTCCCAGTTCTACCAAAATCAGTTCACTTATACTGAATACTGTTAATGTTGTCAGTGAAAACCTATTTCTAACACTAGTACTGACAATGAATGACACATCAGCTATTTTTTAAAAGCCATGTATGATCCTAATGATCATCATTAGCTTAGTGACCAGGAATTCTCAAATTAAAAATAAATTAGTAACTATTCCTCAGATACCTGATCTCTTCTTTCTTGGGGTCAAACTGAAACTAGTGGAAACTAGTATAATCCATCTTCTATATTGAATAAGCTTCAAGTTGAATATATTTTAATGCCAAGGTCAGTTCTCAAATTCTGCACTCTGTCTGAAAAATAGTGTATCTTAAAATTTTTTACAAGTTTGAGTAGTTTCATTTTTAGGCCTAATTCTAAAAGTTATGCTCAAAGCAGCTTTCCAGAGCCAAGATACCCATTGAATATAACAGAAATAGTCTAAAAGTGGCAACCACAACTGTCATGATTTTGAGAGGTTCTATATGCCTAATACCAGGCTAATTAGAAAAATGTATATTAAGTAGAATGTTAATCTTCATTTTACAGAAAAGGGATAGAGTCATAAGTTCTTGCCAATATGTATCATAAAAGGACAATGCCAAGCTTTGAAACTAAAGAGTTGTATTTCATTGCAGATTCATCCACTTAAGGGTTAAACAAACATGTCCAAACATGTTTGCACACTTAATTAGAAGATTAATAAGCACACTTATTAGAAGATTACCACATCTAATTCCAAATATTTTCTGTTACTGTCTTATAGAGCTTTTATTACTCAGTAATTCCTCCTCAGATATTATTTAAATTAGATTTCTGTTAGGGACCACATTTCTGTTCTTCATCCTGCTATGATAGGATCTAGTGCTCTTCTTGAACATATTAAGTGTTCTTGTACTACTTTTTAAAAGTATGAGTGAGAGTGGTAGAGATCAGATAGAATATGGTCAGCTCTAGGCTTGCATTCCCACTTTTGTTCCACATGGAAAGAAAAGCCATGAGGGCTGGCATCATTTCAGTCTAACATTCTCGTTGTCTGTCTGTCTGTCTGTCTGTCTGTCTTTGTATATATTTTTTTAATCTGACGTGTAAGAATCCACTTTATCATCTGATGATGTTATAAAGAAAGACATTCTCACTTTTCATCCATTCTCTACAACATAGCAGGATAAATACTTTTTAAATCTGGCTGACTTAAAGCCCATCAGTAATTCAACACCAGTTTAATTTTAAAGAAAGCATCCAAAATTTTTAGCATATTAAATTGTTTGAATGAATTAATCCCTAACCATCCATGTATGTTAATTTGTTTATATGTATATCTCTTATACATAGTGTGTGTGTGTATGTGTGTGTCTCAAAATCAACATTCTGCATTCATATTCATTGAAAAAATGGTATAAGATTCTCTCGGAGAGTCTCTCCTCATTTTGAGACCTGCTTTCCCTTATTTGACTAATGTTTAATTTGTATTTTAAGACAGCACTCACTGTGACATCTTTAATCATGAAGTCTTTCATATTATTCTGATTGTGTGTATGAGAACATAGACTAGAAAATGAGTTCCTGGAAGAAGAATGTGTAAAGATGTAAAGCACCCTGCAGTACAGAGTACGGTCACCAGAAATAACCAATGAAGAGCTATAATTTCTTCACAAAGAAGTTATAACCTATCTTGCTAAAGAATTCCCATTCTTGACAATTATTTTTGGAAACATGCAATTGCTGAACACATTTTGCATTCTTCATGGTTAAGAACTAATTCTTTCACTGCTGATGTCAATATGCACCCTCATCCATCTGAAAATTCTCTGGCACTAGAAATACACGAATACTGGAATCTGTTGATGAGACTAGAAGGTGAGTCAACAGACCACATTCCAAGTTGGCAAGGACAGAACACAAGCATCCAAAGTTCGTAATTCAAGTTGAGCTTCTCATTAATCTAAATGTTAATGTAAACTTCAAATATGTCACATTGATTTGGAACTCTTATATGAATATTACATAACTGAGCTCTTTAACAAAGAATCAAAATGGACATCTTTTCGCACAAACTCATTTCAATCAAGTGAAAACTTGACTAACTTTTATTCTTTTTCTTTCATTGTTTTTTGTTTGTTTTGTACACGCACACACACACACACACCCCATGTGCTTCATTAAAAAAATCATAACAATACAGTTCCCTAAACAATGATATGCCAACGTGAATAGAGAAAATCTTATAAGACCCTCCTCATGTGAAACATTAGGACAATTAATGTCTGCTGAGAAAAGAGGGAGGAACCTCTTGATAAGTTGTCCTCATATGTAGACAAGTATAAGTGGACTCCTGTATGATTGAGTATGTGTATGGGTTTGTGTATGTGTGTGTGTGTGTGTGTGTGTGTGTGTGTGTGTGAGAGAGAGAGAGAGAGAGAGAGAGAATGTATCAACAATAAGCAAGGATTTGAGAATTAATAGGGGAGCATAAGAGGTATTGTAGGGGAAGTGGAAGTAATGACAATGATGTCAATACAGTACTCATACACGAGATGCTTAAAAATAAAATAAGCTGTAAAAGTCTCTGCAAATGAGAGTGGTAACCTTGGACAATTTTAAGCACATCACTTTCTTAACTTGTTCTCTGCAAGTACTGATTATTGCCTTTCAGTGATATGATGAGAGTAGCAGTTTGTTTTTTTCCCTGCTTTCCTGAGGAAGGGAAAACTAAAGGTATCAAGACTGATTGAATATTGGGTGCTTGTTAAATATTGACTGAATTTTCTTTTATTGGGTTATATTTTTACATGTATGTTAAGTTGTGTATATATGCTTACAAACACACACACATATATGCATATATATATAATTAATGGAAAACACAATTTTCAAAAGACATTATACTAGGTCAACATAAAATAAGTTATAATAATGATCATAATGATTATGGTGATGGCAATAATGTTATCTGTACACTCTTTCCAGACAATAATTCAGCCAAGGAAGTTTGTAAAATCTTCATAGTTTGATCCCTACAGCAGCAGGGGAAGGAAATGGGTCATTTGGGGTATTATAAGTTAAGATAAATAGGTAAAATATTTCTAAATCCTTTCTCAAATTCTGAAGCAACTGTGTCTAGGCCAATAAAAATTAAATTTAGCGGGCACTAAAAGGTGAGCCAATGAGTGAGGCCACAGGAAGCCATCCAACCTCAAACTTCCAGGATGAAAGAAGCATGAAGCAGAAGGGCACTTGCTCTGGACAGTCAGTCACACCTGTCAGCCATGCTGTTTTTCTCTTGCTTAGAAACTAAATGAAACATCTAGGCCTCAGTTTCTTTATCAACAAAATGGAAAACATGGCTCAGTTTTTTCTCAGAATAGTTAGAAACCTTAAGGTATGTGGACAGTTTAGTTCAGAATCTGAGGCATAAAAATCATTGAAATATCCTTTCTTTGTTTCAGCCACAGCAGGAAATAAATCTGATCAGTCAGTATGAAAACTTTCCTTGTGAATGATGATTTCAGCAAACATTTAGTTCTTAAATTTAAGAATCCATTCTGTTTAGGAAAGACAAAGACATGAAATACCAATTAGATGTTCATCTTTGATTAGAACTATTTTTCCTTGGCTGGAGAAACCTAAAAAAAAAAAAAAAAAATCCAAAACCAAACCAAACCAAACCAAACAAACGCATTCCACCTGTGTAAGCTATTTTGTGACTCTCTTGTGTTTTACTGGTCTCTTCAGAGTTCCAACATTTGTCCCTCAGAAGCACAGTTAGAAAGTTGTACTACTAACTACCAGTTGAACCAAATTTTTTCTTAAACTTTCCGATTTAAAAATAAATTGCTAAATTTAAATAAGCAGATGTTTGGGGTTGTTTATTGTTTGTTTGATTGATTGATTGATTGATTGATTTTCCAAATTGGTACATGAGCAGCATGTTGATTACTATTTGTCTGTAATTAATTGCACATAATCAGGGAGGCCGGTAGATGTATATCCACAGTTTATAAAAATTCCCTTATACAAATGTGAGCCTTTTGCCCCAAATTACCTTACTGTAATAAATAATGTTCTTAGAATGAAAATGAGAGAAATTGAGAGAAGGCCACAACTTACTGAGTCTTTTTTTATTTTCTGAGGTTGTGTCTTATGTGCCCCAGAATGACCTCCAACTTTCTATGAGCCCAAAGATGACTTTTAACTATTGATCTTCCTGTTTCCATCTACTGAGTACTCAGACTACAAGTATACCCTACTTTAACTCGTTTATGAAATTCTAGGAATCAAACCTAGTGCTTCATGCATGTTAGGAAAGATCCTAACAACTGAGCTACACCTCTGGGTGTTTAATTTTTTTTTTTTTATTTTAAAACTATAATTATATCAGTTTTTCCTTTTCTTTCTTTCTTCCTCCTCCTCCAATGTCAAAGCCCCCTCCCTCCTAAATGAGTGTGATCTCCTCTTCTTTAGAAACTATACACACACACACACACACACACACACACACACACATCCTGCTGAGTCTGTATAGTGTTGCCTGGATGTATAATTTTCTAGGACTGACTACTTCACTGGTTTTTGTTAACCAATGAGAAGACTTATCTTTGGGGAAGACAAAATCTCTCTCCCATCACAACTGTTACTTGAATGTAGCTCTTCATCTAGGATTGAAGACCCATAAAGTTTCTCCTAACTACTTTGGGATATTTGTTGTCATTATTTAGGACTTGTTTAGGCAACCATATGGTTGTAGCTTTGCTGTCATGGCTAGAAGGCTCACTCTTAGAGCAGATTTCCACTTCCTCTAGCTTTTAAATACTCCAGGCCTCTCATTGGAGATGTTTCCTGAACCTCAGGTAAAGGATGTATCCACGCGAATGGGCTTCCTTGTCTGCTTTTTATTGCATTTTTATTATGTATGGTTTTCTATAATGTTATCCTTCAGCTGAAAAAAAAGGATGCTCTTTTGATAAGTGGTTATATCCATGCTTATCTGTAGTATAATAATAATAATTATTTAGAGTATCATTAAGAACTATACTGCTCTAGGAAAGTAGAGGTAGCAGGTTCTCCTCTAAGACCCACGGCCTTAGTAACAATTTTATACAATATTCTGCCTGCACAAAAGAGAGAACTTTAAGATTCAGTGAAGTTTGAGACTTGCTTCAAAAATGCTTTACTAATTATTGTATGGAAATTTGTATCCAGTCATAATGTTTACTTAAATATTTTTGTTTGCCTATATTTTTGTTCCTATATTAGGCTGATATATTATAATTGTAGTGTAGGCTTCTGGGTACTCAGTCACATACTTACTTGTATATTTACATATGAAAAGATATCAGGAGTTGAACCTGAGCCTTCATGTGTGCTAACCAATCACTCAACCCCCAAAGTACAGTCTCAGTCCTGAGTTTCTAATGTTTTAGGTCTGTTTAGCTATTAGAGTTACAACAAATTATTAATTGCAGCTGAAGTCAAAAGAAAAGAGAAAGAAGCCTCACATATTTTTGTGTAACTATTATTTATACAAAATGTTTCTCCAATGATGTTCATATACTATCCTTCCAACAATAAAACACACTGAAATTTGACAGAGAAATGAAAGACTAAACAAGCAAAGAAGTATGCATAAATATATGTAACAGGATAAATAATTACATGGAAGTATACATGGAGTTGCCTGATTTTACCCATATTAAATTGACTAGTCACACAGTAGTGAACTATGGATGTTCTGTCATTTCCAATTATAGAATTCTACTAAGAACATAAAAGAAGCAGGCATATGTGACCCTAAATTTGTCCTCATTCATATGTTAAACTTATCTTTGTATTGATTTCTCCAGGTGTGAAGAAACATCACCAGTAGAGATCCAGAACACGTATTTTACTTCTTTGAATTCTCTCAGGAAGAGAAGAGCCAGATAGACGCACTTTAAGGTAAGTTCAAGTCACTTGTTTTCCTTTTTAGGACTTACATCATGGCTGTAGATGTTAACGAAAGGAAGAGGTTGAATATTTGTAAAGACCACACAAATAGAGGACCAGTAACATTTTGTAACAAAGACAGACTTTCTCACATTTAGTACCAACTTTGGGCAGACTTGCTTACCAGAGTAATATTACTCTTTTTCATTTAAGAAGATTAATAGAGGGACCTGGCACAAAGAGAGACATGATTCTACCATGGTTTTCATCACTTACTACCATATTAAGATAATTTGAGTGGAGATTATAGAAAGAGCCAGAGCACTGAGATGCTTCCTCCTTTAAGAAAAAAGTCAGATATTTGCCAATATTTTAACGAACTTCTCTCTAGATGTGATGCTTTTACAGTCCTACCAAAAGCTCTCTCTGTTATTCTGCAGCTGATAGCAGCACAGTAAAACACAAACATTGGTGATCTTATCCATATTTTAAATGCCAAAAGGCCAGTGGAAGAATTTTTAAGTTGATATAATACACTATTAAATTATTATTCAAAGAATTTTTGAAGGAAACAGTTTATACATATAGTAAGTGACTTTAACAAATTCCTTAATATACCAATTTCAAAAGGAATTTGAGGATCTACATTAATAGTTATATATGTGTTTAGATTTTATTTGCAAGCAAAAATTAACCTAAAGAAAAGAATATATTTAAGATAATGAAAGGAGTAATAACCTTAAAACAAAGCAAAATAACTGTGTGGATCTAGAACTATTGACAAGGAAAGGAGTTAGGGCACTGCCAGGACCCACTGCACACTTCCCTGGCACTGTATCTAGGTCAGTGGTTTCCGATCTTCCTAATGCTATAACTCTTTAATATAGTTCCTTACACTGTGGTGATCCCCAAAAACAAAATTAATTTTTGCTACTTTATAACTGAATTTTTCTATTTTATTGAATAATAATGTAAGCAAGATATTTGATATGTGATCCCCAAGGTGGTCAAGACCAACAGATTGTGAAACACTGATCTAAGAGGAATGGGACCTATTTATTTCATATTTGTGTTTCTTTAGTTGAGGCTCAAAAACATTCAAGAAAAGGTAACTTCCCTTTTGGTCATTTGAGTGAGTTAAATTTTGGGTTATAGTCTTAACTGGGCTAAAATATCAGAATATAAAAATCTAATAGATTTGACCATTTGGCATTTTATTACAGAAAAACAAATATTTAATTTACCACTCCACTGTAGAACATATCATGAGTAATAATTAACCATCAGATTCTCCAAGATATGGAATCTGTCTTGAACATAATTTTTTTTTCGCACAGTTTAGCATGTGTATTATATTACATGTAAACGTGTGTAGCAAATGCATGTTTAGCATAAGAAACATAAGTTATTTGCCAAAAGTGGGGTTCAAAGGACCATTTGGAAATTTGATTATTAGCAAAATTTTTCTAGGTATCTTTCAAGGATATCTATCTAATGGTTCATAAGCTAATCAGAACTTTATTTTTCACACTCAAACATATAAATCTGAAAATGATTTTATATACTTATGATATGATTAAATCTATAAAAGATCTTCTCCTACCTGAATGTCACTATTCTACAAAGACATGGTCATTCAAAAGCCTCTGTTCCTTCAGAGAATATAAAAGTCTGATATTTATGAAAAACCTGCATTCTCATCCCCAGCCAATTCAAATATAAAGTAGAAATACTTTCCATTTAAACAGCATCACAATATTTATCAAAAAAGACACCATTTTATAGTAATGCTTCTTAGTTACTGTTCCAAGGCTATAAATAAACATCCTCGCCAAACCAACTTAGTCCACGATTATCATGGTGGAAATCGTGATGGCAGAGAGGCAGGAAAGCAGGCAAGTAAGCTGGCATGCTGTTGAAGCAGTAACCAAGAGTTTACAACTCATCCACATGCAGTGGGTAAAATGGACATTTGAAACCTCAAGGTCCATTCCAAGGGCCACTCCTCCTCCTACAGAGTGGTACTTTCTAACCCTTTCTAAACAGTACACCAAACAAACATTGAAATATTTGAACCAATGGGGGCCATTTTCACACTACCACATTCCACATTCTGGGCCCCATAGATTTGCAGCCCTATCATAATGCAACATGCATTCTGTACAACCTCAAAAATCCACATATTCTTTCACAATCACAAGACCATGAAAATGTCGGAAGTCCAAAATCTTTTCTGAGACTCAAGGAAATCTCTTAAATGTAACCCTGTAAAAAAGCAAAAAGGAAATGATATACATCCAACATACAATTGTGCAGAATATACATAAATATTACGAAAGGGAAGAAATGGAGAGCAGTGAGAAAATACTGGACCAAATTAAAACTGAAACCCAGCAGGGCAAACTCCAAATCCTGTACATCCGTGTCTGGGGCTATGAGGCTCTTCAGATCTCTCACCTCTTCCAGCTTTGTTGAATGCGTCACAATGCCTTCTCTTGAGCTGGTGCCAGACCTTGTCTGCAGCTCTTCTTGACAGGAACCCATGGCTGTGGCACCTGCAAATTCTTGGGGTCTCCAACACAATTTAGGCTTTACCTTCCCAGGTTCAGGCTACAGCCACTCAGGGCCTCCCTGCAGAAAGTCACCTGCCACATGTGCAGCCTCAGCAGCTTTTCTTAACCTTTAAGAGAGATTTCCCAATCCCTTTACTCCTGTATCTTTTGGGTAAAGCCTGGAGTCCTTGGCTAAAGCTGCCAAATTCTGCTGCCTTCTAGGGCTGGAAACCGGTCCTTGTCAAGACATACGTTCATATAAGCTTTGGATTGTTGATAATTTCCTTTGTTGAATAACCTTGATTTTCACATGTTGCTTGCTTAGCTGAATGGGTTCTTGCCCTGATGGTGCCTCTTCTTTTATCTCATTTCTCCTAAAGCCTTTCCTTACACTTCTCATCTCTTGAGCACGGGGCATGGCTCCAACAATAAAAATTTCCAGGTTCTCTTTTTCCTCCTCAAACTGTACAGTTTGTAATGCTTTTGCCATGTTTGCTCTTTTTTATTGTAGGTCTGCAACAGAGTGATCACTAATAGCCATGTGACACAGTCAACTCTAGGTTGTCTTTAATTAAAAAGATTTTCAAATTAACCACATGCAGAATTTTCAGACAAGAGAAGAAAGCAGGCACATGGTTTGGCAAAATATCCCAAGAAGGGTCTCTAGGAAAACTACTAATATCCTTCCCATATGAAACCCCTTCATCTGTGTCTCCATAGTCCACACTGTTCTCAGAATTACTGTCTTCCAGGTATTTGCCCTAAAACACCAATGTCAACACTCAATCTCTTTTCTAATCCAAAATCCCAAAGTCTGTAAATGAGAAAACATGTAAGCAACCAAACTGAACCATTCTATGTGTAGAAAAGTAAAGGTTTACTAGGATTCAATCTTCCAAATTCATCTCTCAGAGAAAGCACAGAGAAGAGCAAAAATGGAAGCAGAGCAAGCAGATTTCATATCATCAGGGTGGGGGTCCTTCAATTGATAAAGGCTGTTTTGATTGTACGGGAACTAGGTGCCCTTGACCATGGTTGTTGACCCCTGGGGAAGACAAAGGGTGGTTCTTGGTTATCAGAAACCCACCTTAAGGGATCTGCTTTCCTGGTAAACTGAAATCCACCTAAGAAGAGTCTTGACATTAGTCTCGTCTGAAAAGATACAAACATTATTCTACAGGTAGGAGTGTAATCTTAAGATTCAAGTGTTTCTCCTAATTAAGTAAGAGCAAAACTGTGCTAATTTTTAAAATTTCATAACTGCAGCTAAATAGTTTCTTGAATTCATGGAATAATTATTGATGTATGTGAATGGACATCTAATTTGAAATTAATCTGCTTTCTTATTTACCTTCATAGTTTGAGAACCTTTTGTGTGCATGTTGGTGTGTGTGTTTATATGTGTAAAAGTGGGTATATGTACATGTATGATCATACAATTGGAATCCACAGGTCCACATAGCTTGTCTTCCTCAATCACTCTTCATTTTATTTTGAGACAGGGTCTCATCCTGAATGTTTCAACTAGATTATCTGGAAGTGAGCTCTAGAAATCCATTTGACTTTTTTGGAAGATGCTAGGAAATTAGCTTATGTTCACAGAACTTTGCCAACTGTTCCAACTTCCAGCTCCTGTGTGAAAATCATTACCATATCATTTTAGCTTATTATCAAAAGAAATAATAATTTATTGCACAGAAGATTAAATGAAGACCGAATTTATTTCTAGGATATCTAAATTTGATAATAAGTTCAAAAATAATCAATTTCTGGACACTAATAAATCACAATAGAATAAAAGCATGTGATTGGATGAACATGCTAACTTCTATTTTCCTTAAGATATATAACATTTCTGATCAAATTTAGAATTACTTTGTGAAATAAATGCAAAACAGCTTCTATAGTATAGTTTGAATACTTACCGAAAATTTCAGAGATATTTTGCTTAAAAATTCTTCAAATTCCAAGGACATTAATGTAACACAGCCACTTACTTGAACAAGTACCATGGCTCTTTCTTGTCTGCTATTCACAAGCATCAGTCTGCAGTTTTGTTACCCATTGGATATCTGTCCAGTAGGAGTCAGACCTATCAACACAGTCAGTTGTTCTTCTTTCTAATAGAAGGAACCAGTATTACTGTGATCTGAAAGCTTGTTAAGTGGACAGGGAAACAGATTAGAACCTGGTATGTTCCAATAGCAGTATCAGGTTCCTGTTCATAGGCATGAAACAGTCATGAACATGGGTAAATTGCAGTGGCTGTTACTTTATGATTGACATTTTTATTTAGAAAGAAATAGATTTCTGTTTATTTTTTGTGAATATATATATATATATATAGATAGATAGATAGATAGATAGATATAGATATAGATATTCTAGTATAGTTTCTTTTCCCTGGTATGACTTGTCTCTGAACTGTAGGGGTACTAGTAGGGGCTTAAATGCTATTAGAACTGATTCATAGAGTTCTTAGTAATAGAAAAAACATGCTCACACTTCCAGGACTCTGATCCTGGTAAACAAATTTTTCCCCATAAATCTAATATGGCCCTACTCAGGGAACTTTTGTGTCTTATTGTGATCCCCTTTCTTGCTCTTTAAATTAAATGCTGAATTCAAACGTTCAGTGGTAGTAAGAGAATACTTTCGTAAAATCCTGTTGAAAGAACAATTGGACTTAACTCTTCTGGAGATGATTTGGCATTTATACCAAAATGTGCCTGCCTTTGACTTAAAATTTCCTGTTAAAATATGTCTCTGAAAACCCAATAGATAGGGCTATGGTGGACCACATGACTCACTTTTCCCATAGCCTGTGCAATATTCTCAGGGGGAAAAATAAATCAAAGACAGATCAATGGAGACATATGTAAAAATGGATATGTATGTAAATGGAGAAACATTGGACTGCATTGAAAGTAGTTACAATATGTTGCAAAAATCCATTTCTAAAATATAGAATATTTTATGCTATGGTATATGATCAAAATAAAACATTGAAGTATTATTCATAATTGTTATATTACTTTGGATATATACTTTGGATATATTGCATTGAAATAAATATTCATTTCAAAATTCTGATACAAAATAATGAGTAACAACAATTTTACACATTTTTAAAAATTACATATAATATGAATATACAAGTGTAGAATATACATAAGCAATTCTATTATGTATTTCTTTTAAGCTTTCTCTTTTAAAAAATAGAGATTAAATAAACTTGAAAGTATATCGATGGGAAATAGGAAATAGCAAGGCAAGAAAATTAGTAAGAAAATGATTTCTTACTGAGCCCTATATTAAAGGACACACAACAGCTTACCTATTACCTTCTTGTAAATATATGTTTGAAGATGTCTGTGTGTGTTTCAAAAGCCTGAGCAAGTCCCAGGCTTGTTCTCTCTTGACAACCAGATGAGGATGTACTTCCCAGCTAGTGCTGCAGTGCTGTGTGTGTCATCATGCTCTCCACCATTATGATAATAAACTAAACCTCTGAAAATATAAGCAAGCCCCCCACTTAAATGCTTTCCTTTAAAAGAGTTGCTTAGGTCATCATGACTCTTCACTTCAATAGAGCAGTGACTAAGACAGGAAGAAAAGACAACAGGGATCTTACACAGTACCACACTCTGCATGCTCCAACACCAACTTCCCAGGCAAGAAGTGCAACTCTCTTAATTGAATCTTAGGCCTTTCCCAAAGAAGAGAATCATCCTTAGTACAGCAAATATTACCAGAGTCTATGTCTGAGAAGTCCATGGGCTGGGGAATATCTATTGTTGCTTTACTCAGATCTTTTTAATGAAAATTATTCCCACCACAGAAATGTAGAATTATCAAATTTTCCCGGGAAAGATTTAATCCATGATTCCCAGAGTTAGTACACAACTGTCATAATAATGTCCGCTTGTTTTCATCAATAACAGAATTATGTGCTTTAACATCTACAAACTACACAAAGACACAGAGGCAACAAACATAAATAAACCCTTTGGTTAATTACAGAATGTATTAAGCAAAAAGAATGTGCTGTGTAATTTCCAAGGCTAGGGACTGAAAAGGGCCTTTCAGAATGATAGAGAAGGAGGAGATAATGTTTGTATTCTTCGCCATCGTGATATTTTTGGAGTGGTAAACACTGGGTTAAAGTGAGAGGAGTGGATGGGTAACAGAGATTAGTTACAGTAATTGTATTTCAGTTGTGCAAGACTGTGTCTATGATACAAAGGAAGGAAACCTGTTTGGGGAAGGTGCCATTGGGGTGCCAGGAAAATTCTAACCCGTCATTATAATTACAAGGCTGAAAACAAGTAAACACCGTTAATATGCCATTCATACAGATACTGATACTCTTCCTTTTTTAAGAATATAGAAAGTGCCATCACTGTCTATTAAGGTTTTCTAAGGTAGAGACGGAGTCCTTTGATACATAGATGTGAGCAGTGTCTTACTCTTAATTTCCTAGCACTGTTTCATTTTACAGTTTTGTGTGGATCTATGCAGGGTCATAAAAGTTAATAATCCCTTTTGGAAGTTTTAAATGAATCTTCTGTTCACAAAGTCGACTTACTCTAGTCACTTGTCATTGTGATCGTATGGAAATAATAGCAGATTGTAGACAGTGAGGTCCTTCCTATGCAAATGACTGAAATTTGGCTTCTTTAAATGAATTCTATCATGGAACCACTGTTCCCTTTTCACCCTAATTTCAAAGTCAAAGACCTTGAAAGATAGTAATTGAGGTAGTCATTCAAAAATGACTCAAAATAGAGGTTAAAATTAAGATTAAAATATGTGTAAAGCAATTGAAATACTCTGCAGCTGTGGCTTATATAGAGGATGTTTATGGTGCTTACATTTTATATTAATGCGAAGTGTTTATTGCTTTTTGGTTTTTTGTAGTTTTATGCTGTTTTTCTTTATTTTGCTTTTTGTGACTAACATAGCCTAGGCTAATCTTACTATAGAGCTGGGATGATCTTGAACTGTTAATTCTTCTTCTACAACCGAAATCATGGAATTAAAGGTATATATCATTATACTTGTAGTAAAGTAATATAACAATAATAATTCAAAAAGGTGATATAAATTGTAGCAAGGGAAGTATCTCACAAGACTCAGAATATCAGTTTTTCGGATGCTTATATTCACTTTACATCCCAAATGCAGCCCCGGTAGCTCTTCTCCTCCCAGTCTGACCCATGCAAATCCCTCCTCCTACTATCCATTCTTTTGTTCCTCAGAGAAGGGGAAGATCCCCTTAGGTTCCACCCCACCCTGGGATATCTAATCACAGTAGGCCTAAGCACATCCTCTCTCACTAAGTATGTTTTATAACAAAACAGGGAGGTTGGAAAGTTAGGACCCCTTGTTCATTTCTCTTCCTATGCCCACAGCTCAAGAAACATATCTGTGATAAAGGAGAAAAGATAAATGAATCCAGTGCCTTTGAAAAGGAATGCCATAAAAATGAATTCAGCATTATTTTGTAGGGAAAATATTCTCACTTTATGTGCGTTGTGTTCAGAACTGTAGCCATTGGGAAAGCTGAGGTGAGAAGAAAATCATCTGCTAGGTCTCAGTCCTTCCATGGCACGTTTCAGCTGAGAGTGCTTAAAAACAATACACTTGAAGAAGCAAGCTATTTGCACTTATGTTTATACATGATCTTATTTTCTCTGTGTGTGAGGGAAGATTTTCCTTCAGAGTCCTCACTGTCATCATTAAGCACCCACTCATTCATTCAGTGCATGTTTATTGAGCATCAAGCCACAGGATTAGACACAGGGGTTACCAGGTAAATAAATGTCCTTTTTCTGTGGAAGGAAGCAAGAACAGACCGTGGGAACTTAATATCTTAAAGGTAGATGGTAGAGATTGGATGAACAGATGCACATTAACATAAAGATATATATGCTTGCCCACATATACACATATGCTCTCTTGCCACACTGAAGGAGAGAAATATCAATCACACTGAAGGTATTAACAGAATGTCTGGGTAGCTTCCGTCTTCATTGCAGAAGTTTTTATGGATGAGTTGAGTTTTGAAAACTTCGGGAAAAAAAAAAATGTCAGGATAAAATATGGTAGTGTAGAATACGGAGCCATTTCCTGTTTTTGTACAGAGAGAGCTATCTGAAGGCCCAAAACGTATCTCCATTGCTTGGAGAATGATCATTTGAATCAGCAATCAGCTCAGGTGAAGCTTTCTTTGGATGATCAGATCAGAATTAAAGCCTATGATTTCAAGACTGTTTCTCAAAGAAATATCAATACAAAAATTGTACATTAGGACATCAAGTCTTCGGCTGTGAGTTCATATGTAATAATTATGCTTATATTAAATAAAAGCAAACAGAAATCACCTTTAAAATTCTTTGACTTTTGAACACCCTGATAAATTTCTGAGCTCTGTGAACTGATTTTTATTACTTTTGTATGTGTGACTTATGTATGTCTATGCATACGTGAGATAAGAAATGCCTGTGGGAGCATGTGAAGACGAGTGCTTGGTTTCTTCCTTTGTGGTTTTTTATTTTTTTGAGACAGGATCTCTTGCTAAACTTGCAACTCCATGTCCTCTGTCTAGACTCACTAGACAGTGCACCTCGGGGATGCATCTGTTTCCAGACCTTCCTACTCCCTCTTTTCCTCCTGCCCAGTGCTGTAATTAAGGTCCATATAATCTCACTTCACTGGTATTAGTGATCCTAACTCAGGGTCTCATGCTTGTGTGTCAAGCACTTGAGCCATTGAGCAATGTTCATAGCACAAATAAATACATCAGTGGACAACGTGGATGGAGAACTTTATAAAGTCCTACCACTAGGTGGAGAATTATAGGTCACCAAAGGCTAAGGAAACAGAGAAAAGCAGTTTCCTCCAGAGACAAGTCCCTTATGTCAGCCAATCCACATTGTCAAATCTAACATAAATATATATAAACAACAGTTCATGTTTTCAATTGCTTTTATATCTATCTGTTTGACTCTTTACTGCCTCTTTATTAACATGTATACATATATATGTATTTACATATATAATTATTATAAAAAAGATCATGAATTTGTGAGGGAAAGGAGGTGTCATTAAAAGAATAAGATAGGAAGAAAGAGAGGTAGAAATGATGTAAATACAGCACTACTGTATATAATTTGTTTTAATTTTTTTACAGTCCAGGCATTACCTCCCTCTCTGCCCTCCCACAGTTCCTCATCCAAGTGCTCCTCCTCCATGTCTCCAAGAAGATGCTCTGCCCACTGCCAGGCCTCCCCATTCTCTGGGGCCTCAAGTCTCTCAAGGAGCATCTTCTCCCACTGAGGCCAGACCAGGCAATCCTCTGCTGCATATGTATAGGGGGCTTTGGTTCAGCTCCTCTATGCTGCCTGGTTGGTGAGTCAGTGTATGAGAGAGCTCAAGGGTCCAGGTGAGTTAAGACTGCTGGTCTTCCTATGGGGATGCCCTCCTCCATAGCTTTTTCCAGCCTTTCCCTAATTCAACCACAGGGGTCCCCTGCTTCAGTCCAATTATTGGGTGTAATTATCTGCACCTGTCTCAGTCAGCTGCTCCTTGGGCCTCTCAGAGGTCAGCTATGTCAGGCTCTGTCTGTAAGCACACCATGGCCTCAGTAATAGTGTGAGGCATTGGAACTTCCCCTTGAGAAAGATCCCAAGTTGGACTAGTCACTGGTCCACCTTTCCCTCAATGTCTTCTCTGGTTTTTTTAGATAGGAACAATTCTGGGTCAGAGTTTTTGACTGTGAGATGCCAGCCCCATCCATCCACTTGATGCCCTGTCTTTCTGAAGGTGGACTGTACTAGTCCCTTTCTGCATTGTTGGACATTTCATCTAAGGTCCCTCCCTTTGATTACTGAGAATCTCTTACCTTCCAGGTTTCTGGTACTTCCTAGAGGGTCCCCCCACCTCTTACCCCTTTAGGTTGCATATTTCCATTCATTCTGCTAGCCCTCAGGGCTTCTATTCTGTACCTCCCATCCCCATACCTGATCATATCCCCCCTTTCACCTTCTTCTCTCCTCTCCCATCCAGGTCACTCCCTCCCTCTGCCTCCTGTGATTGCTTTCTTCTCCCTCCCAAGTGGGATAGAGGCATCTTCACTTGTGCCTTCTGCTTGTTAATCTTGAGTTTTATGGACGTATCCTAGGAATTCTGTACTTTGTTTTTTGGCTAGTATCCACTTATTAATGAGTACACACTATTCATTTCCTTTTAGGTCTGAGTTATCTCACTCAGGATGATATTTTCTAGTTCCATCCATTTGTCTGTAAAACTCATGATGTCCTTGTTCTTAATAGCTGAACAGTATTCCATTGTGTAAGTGAACCACATTTTCTGTATCCATTCTTCTGTTGTGGGACATCTGGGTTGTTTTCAGCCTCTGGCTATCAAAGATAATGCCACTATGGACACAGTGGATCACGCACCCCTGTTGTATGCTTGGCATCTTTTCGGTATATGCCCAGGAGAGGTATAGCTGGTAGATCGATTTCCAATTTTCTGAGGAACCTCCAGATTGATTTCTGGAAAGGTCAGACCAACAATAGAAGAGTGTTCCTCTTTCTTCACATCCTGGCCAACATGTGCTATCATCTGAATTTTTGATCTTAGTCATTCTGATTGGTGTAAGGTGGTATCTCAAGGTCATTTTGATTTGCATTTCCTTGATGATTAAAGATGTTGAACATTTCTTTAAGTGCCTCTTGGCCATTCTAGAGTCCTCTGTTGTGAAGCTCTATATCCCATTTTTTGATTGAGTTGTTTGGTTGTTTGGAGGTTAGTTTCTTGGAACTCATGTATATAATCTTCAAAACCATAAAAATGGGTTAAAAATTACTCTTCTTTGAATTCTTCATGAAGTGCTTAATAAAATACCTGCCATGTAATATGATACATTTTCATTACATGTATATTAGATTGTTATCAGTAATATTAAATGAATACAATTAAAATTATAGTCTATAAATCATAAACATGCTCATGAGGTTCAATAATACACATTTTAGGTTTTGTTTCCATCAAGTGGGATAATCTAAGTGTTGTATGATGCTATAATTTGTGCAGGTGATATGGTGCACGTACACACAATGTGGACTTCCACCTAAATAATCGTCAAAGGATATAAGACACCATTTTCAACTTATCATAGTGTCCCTTTGAGGTACATTTAGTCTATATTTACCCATAAAGTCCTTTGAAATTCAGGTCTGCTTGTACATTTTTCTCTTCTCAAAATCACCACAAAATCACCCTACCAGATTAAATTACTTTAAAAATTACCCAGTTAATAAACTGTTTTGTTAGTAGTAAAACTTGAACCTGACAGAGAACTCAGTGCATAAGAATGATAATGAAGAGGATGAATGGAGGATTATAATATCGTCACCTCTGAAAGATAAATGGGGACCATAACACAGCAGAGTCTAGACCCTGCATTAGCTTGCATAGTATAAAACAAATGAGATACCTGTTACTTCTCTTTGTCCAGGTAGAGCCAGTCTTTAGGAAGCAGATGAGTTTCTTGCATCATTGTACAAATAAACCAAAATTTTCGTTTTCTCTACAGTTTTATTATTTCCTTTAATTTTACATTTGATGAATTTTGATAATATCAACTTTCCCAATTCTTATTCTATCCAGTCCCTTCTTCTCTGTTCATTCAATCATGAATCTTTTTTAAGCCCACCAAGTATAATTTATGTTGCCCATTTACCTTCAGATATGTGAGTTTCCATGATGACATGATAGACCTATGTGGCATATGGGCCATACCATTAATGAAAACAGTTGCTGAATCTCTGAAAAGTTATCCTTTGCCAGCAATTCCCTAGCTTGGGACTTCTTGCTGACCTTCCCTCTCTGTACTAGAATGTTTCTGGCTTGGGCTTGGGCTAGACTAGTGTATGCTATCACAACTGCTGTTGGTTTGTATGTGAAAGTTCCCTACTATATGCAGAAAACACTGTTCCCTTCTAGTCATTCATTGCCTCAAGCTCTTTCTGCCCTATCTTCCACAGTGATCCCTGATTACATTGAGAAGAAGGTAGTAAGTAGATTTTTCATTTAGGGCTGAGCATTACACAGTCTCTTATTCTCTGGCATTTGACTAGTCAGTGATCTCTGAGTAGCCATCTACTGCAAAAAAAGTTTCTCTGATTTAGATTGAGATTCGTCCTCATTTCTGTTACCAAGCTAAGTCATTAGAGGTCACTTTAATACTATGGCTGCTTAATGGAACTGTAGTTCATGGGCTCTAGAGGAAAACCAATGATCTTTCTTAAATAGGCTTACCTTTCTGTGATCAAACACACCCCTTTGCTGTTCCTGGGTATGGAGGCATCATTAATATTTCACTTTTGTTAATTCTTTATTCATTCATGTATTCTGTATTTTACTAATCATGTTGGGATAACATATGGTGCACTTACTTATGTAATATTAGTTGGCAGAAAATTAATAAGGTATTGATAAGTGCTATATTAAAGATAAAACTTGAAAACATTATAGTAAATGAGAGAAACAAGACTCAAACGATGCAAGGTGCAATTCCTTTCACATGAAATATTGGATATGCTATGCTATGATCTGTTTAAGTTTGAATTTAGATTATGAGAATATATGCAATCATGCAAACTATTAGTGGTTGCTGAGGGCAGACTGGCATAACTAAGACTGATCGCACAGAGATTTTCAAAGCTAGAACAAGCATATTCATGAATGACACTCTGGTGATCATTGAGCACCTGGAAACATACTATAAAAAGCAGCAAGTTTCATATGATGGGGTAATTGGAGATGGTATTAGTTAATATAAATAAGCTTGTTGGGATTTTGCATTAGCCTTATCAGAAGGGATATACATCTGGTATACCAATGTGCATTAAATTTGCTTTCAAAACAATATTTCAAAACTAGTTCTATTTTTAGTAACATTTTATGTTATCACAAGGAAACTATTTAAGAAAAACATATTTTACTATGTTTCAGTATTAGCAAATGCAGAGATAGAATTTGAACCTAGCTGTTCATGTTACTCCCAGCCTCATTCTTATGTTCTCCGTGCTCCAGACACATGGAAGTGGCTACTATGCCCAGAATTCCCTTTGTTCTCTCAGTATTTACTAACATTTTATATGGTATGTATTTTCACGTTCCTACAGATTCATATGTTGGAATTGTACTTTCAACCACAGCACTATTAAAAGTAAATTTAAGGGGGAAATGATTAAGGCCGTATATGACAGAGTCATCTTAAATTGGAATATCAAAAATATTAAGATCATGAATTGGTTTCTTATACCATATAATCAGAGTGCAATAGACAAGCACCTTAGAAGCACAGAAAAGCCTTCACCGTATATCAGATCTACTGGGAATCTTAGACTTCCCTTTTTAAAGAAGTATAAATAATACATTTATAAATGTTGAGTTTGTAGCATTTTCACAGAAGGCCCCAAAAGTTCAGAGATATAATGGTGATACCAGAATTGGGATTCTGCATTAATGAACACATCCTGAAATCATCTTTGGAAGTGGGTTAAAGATGAAACTAGAAGACTCTTGAAATGGACAGTAGCAAGGGCCAGGTACTGTGGAACTGACTTACCTTTTGCCAGCCAAGGCTGTGTCCACTGCAGAAATGACAGTAGCTCAACCTCTACACATGATGGTAGTGGCTCTTCTACCTCCATCAGATGGCAATATCTCTATTTGGTTAATGGTATCCTCCGATGTGGCTATGATAAAAGATAATCCTGATTCTCTTTAATGCCTGCCCCATTATCCTTCTAGACTCAAGTCACTGAAGACACCCAATGAGAAAGATAAAGTACGAATCCCAAGGTGTGATACACTTCAAAAGGCATTATTGGATTTCTTAATTCATTCCACCAAATTTAGGAGACATGTGTAAGAATGGAGATTAAAAATAGGAAAATTTTACCACTGTAAAGGATCATAACATAGGATTAGAGTAAATTTATTTTTAGATGTGCAAAGAAAATTTTATATTTAATGTAGAAACTCATAGAGCAAGAGAGGCACATAACAATTTGACAGTTTGCTTGCTACGTCATACAGCAAATGTCCACAGGAAGAAAAGGGAAATGCCCAACTTTACTTGTTTAAGATACCAGGAAGAACTCAGAGGCTTAGGAAATAGAAAAGTTGTATTGAGTTAGTCGTTTAATATCTCTTCCCCACACTGGGATAGATTCAAAATACTTTGCTAACATTAAGAAGCAAATTTGTGAAGGATTTGGCATCACTGAGGATCCCTGAAATGTCCTTTTTATTAAGGCTTCAATTGATGCTTGTAATGACAGACATTCATTTGGCCTTCTAAATGCAATAACAGCCATCAATTTCAAGAGTGGTAGGTTGGAATGAGAGCACACAACCACAAAGACTGGGTGGGCATGATTACTACCATGAATGGCAGAGCTAGAAAAGCACCCATAACAGTATGACTCATACACTGCCATGATGTTAGTTTGTCATAGAGTCATCCCCAGAAGTGAAAAGCTAGGGAAATTGCTTAAATTTTTACTTGGTTTGTACAAGAAAAGTAGTTGCTGGGAAGTAGAGACATTAGAGTAAGAACTGTCTAAAACATTTATGCAGCTTTGAGGCTGGGAAGTGGGCAGATGATGTGAGAATTTTGAGGTGAATTCTAACATGTTTATTTTTGTGAATACATTATCAATGGTAATCTTAGTGTGCTTCAAAAGGAAGGAAGTGTGTTGTAACAAAAATTTGAGACTTCATAGTCAACGCCAACCTAATTATGTAGTTAGTGTGCATGCTCACCTAGAATGCACGATAGTTTAGGTTCCAACCTCAGCACCACATTGCCAGTAGTGACATGTACTTGTAATCCCAGTACCTGGGATATATGGATTCAGGAGAATCAGAAGTTCAAGTTAGTCCTTGGTTATATGGTGACTTTGAGACTGGCCTGGAATACAGTAGGCCCTGACTATACACAAATCCAAAAAAAATATATATTAAGCTGTAGCTACTAATGGCCACCATGTTAAGGACTAGGTGGATTGAGTTTAAAAAAAAATTATTTTTTTTTTTTTGCATTGTAAACTGTAAAGGAAACTGACTCAATCCATATTTGTGTCACTTATTTTATTACGGAAGGCAGAACTCAAGACTGTAGCAATCCAGCATCTATGAAGTCTACCTGAGAGGGAGGCTGGAACCCCATCTTTTGTTTCAGCTGGGTTATGTTGCAAAGCAAGCTCAGCGGGCAGTCCATTCTTCTAAAATCCTGTAGGAAGCTGCACTTGCAGCAAGGCAAATAACTCCATCTGGGTCCAACTTTGGCAAACACTTAAGGTCTATTTAGCTTGCTCAAGGCGGGGGGGGGGGGGGGGGGGGAGGGCACCCAAGAGAGATTAAGTTAAACATTTGGTTTGAGGAAATCATTGAAAGGTCTTGTTTCCCTGGTAACTTAAAAATATAAAATGGATAAATGAAAGTGGGATTTTTTGTTGAATGTAAAGAGAAACCTTAAAAAGAATTGGAAAATTCTAATCCTGTTTATATGGAAAATTTGTGGAAATCTAAGATCAGTGGCATACCAGAGATAAATGGAGCTTTGTCTTGACTCTCAGTTACAGATGAAAAGGTTTTAATGGGTCAAGAATCATTTTAAAGATGATAATAATAATATTGTGGATGCTACTCCTTGTTGTCTGTAATTACAATTTGTTCCTGAAAGATCTGTGATACCTTCTGTTTTCTCTTTGGAATCTGTTAAATCCAGAAAACTACAATAACTATGTTCATTGAAATTTTGCAAACATCACCTGCAGGGGCCTAACCAACATGAAGAGTAAAATTAGGAAAGCGCTAGCTGGTACCCTAGACAAAACCTTAATTCTAGATTAGTAGAATAGCTAGCCTGCAGTTCCCTTATGGACATTGGACTCTAGTGGTACAGACATACATCTCTAATTTTTATAAGCCATGGCATAAACTTCAGCCAGAAAGTTGTGGGGAAAGGGAAGTCAGGGCCCTGAGAGTGAAACTACTAGACTATGAAGTTGCTAATATCACAATCACAAAGATTCCCTTGTACATTTTCTTCCAGTATGTTTGACTTTATATTTTACAGGTGGCTCAATGATTCATTTTGAATTTATTTTTATACATGGCAAATAGTATAAACCCAAATTCCACGTTAGGAATGGATATCTCAAGTCTTGGTATGCTTTATGGAAAGGCAACTATTTATTCAATAAAGTTGTCTTCTGTCATTGTCAAAATCAATTCTCAAAAACTTCATCCAGGGCTCTGTGACAGAGTACTTGCCTAGCTTTCATAAAGCCATGGGTACTATCCAATTTAAAAAGAAAAGTAAATTAATTGCCTTTAAGTATTTTAGGTTACTTTTCTTTTTGCTTATTAGACGTCTACTTATCTTTATAGATAAATCTGGAAAACCTAGTTTTCTGAAAATCTCAACTTTTTTCTATTTATTAATTATATCTTGTATTCAGGATCCATTAAAAACTACTTGTGCATTAACAATAATTATTTCCAGCTGTGTATTTGGAAATGATTCATATTTTGACTGATGTGCATATCAGTATCATCTGAATTTTCAATACCAAATGCCACATAGTTCATATATTTCATAACATTTTAATTTTGAGTAAATACAATCAAAATTATCTAATAAATATATCATACTAATACATATAAAACTGATATTTTTCAATATGTTTTATATATATATATATATATATATAGTTGTGAAAGTAGGAAGCTTCAGGCAAGGCTTGATATAGAAGCTGAGTATTCAGTGAGGACATGCTCTCTGTCACTAATTATCAATGGTTTCCAGTTGTCATTGTTGTGCATGCCTTAAGCAAGTCCTACTATGTACTAACAATGAAATTACCTAACAGCTTCAAGATTATCTTCTATCACTTTAACAATCTCAGTGGATTAAAGATGAGCCTCATTTCTTATGGTCCTTGAGGAAATGTTTCTGTCTGTCTGTTGAATCATGTTTCACCTTAAAATCAGGCATGTGCACTGGTAGGCTATTGATTATCTCCAAACATCCATACCTTGATCACAGAAGGATCCTGGTGATTATACCAGATATGCTCAGAAAGTGTACAACAATTTCCTCACACAAAATCCTCACACAACATGTAGTGACATCTCCCAGATTCCTTTTGTTATAGAAGGTGACATAGCCACAGGTTCATGTTAGAAAGTGGGCATGTTTGGGAGGACATTACTCAAACAGACTTTGCTATAATGCTATTAAGTATTGATTTGTTGCATTTGGCTTTTCTGCTTTATTGGTACTGCTTTATGGAACAGTGTCTGTGTATAAACTCATCTCAACTTCAACTCTTAAATGACTGAGAATTTTATCTACCATAAGAGAAACATGTACTAGAGTTTAGATTTTCGCAAAACCACAGGGAGAAAATGGAAAACATGTTGTATTTCATTTGTGTCATTTCAAATAGGCAGTTGCTTCCTTGATCTTCTTTTTTGATTAATAAAGTAATAATGTAGGCTGGTTTATATCTCCTTTATTTGATAGATTCTGTTTCTAACACAAGAATACGATTTCCATCAGTCGGCAAATCATTTAACTGTTTCCAAATGACAACTATAATTTGTCCTCAGCTGCTCCTTCATGTGCTAAAAGAAACAGAAAACCAAGGCACTTGTGTGAACAGTTTAAACAATAAGCTGCCATTGACTTAATTATCTCGTTCAACAAGCATCTCTGTACGAATCCAATTTTTGTTGCCTAACTCTTTTAGATGACTTTATCATCTGCAGCTATTGTCTTATCCTAAATCATTTATTTCTTTTAGCTTACTTTTTAACTTGTTGACTTGTGAGTTTCACATTATGCACCTCAGTCGCACTCATCTGTCTGTCCTCTCATATGTGCCCTCCACCCCTGCAACCTTCTCCCTAAAAGAAACTAAAAAAACATGCAAACACACAATCAAATGAAAACCAACCAAAGCAAAAGAAAGCGTAGAAAATATCTCACCGTGGGAGCTGTAGTGTGTCACAGTGTGTCCTACAGTATACTCCACTCTCCATACATCTTTACTTTAAAATGTTCATTGCAATGAGTCATTGGTCTGGTTCAAGTCCTCTGGCTTCTGTCACACGATCAATTTTGGAAGCTTACCAAGACTCCTCCCAGTTATTCTGTTGCTGCTCCGTGTCATGGAGATCCTGCAGCTTTGGATCAGCAGGATTGACCCTTTCACTCACTCTAACAGTTCATAGATGATGTAGATTTTTGGGTGGGACAACTCAAATGCCTGATTCTGGGCCTGGGTTGTAGCTGCCAGCTCTCCCATATATGAACCACCAGGATGAGCTCTCTAGCACTCCTCCACTAGGCCACCCAGTGCTGACATTGGCAGGAGACAGGGGCCACTCTCCTGATCCTGTGACCTCAGACGGTCTCAATTGCACACCTGCCTGCAGAGCCAGCTCCAATTTGTTGTCTCATTGAGGTGCAGGGACTGCTCTCCCAAGTGCTGCATCAGGTGAGGGACAGGGCCAGTTTAAACTGCTTTCATGACGAGGGCCAGCTCTCCAGACTGCCTCAATTGGCAAGGGGCTAAGGAGTGGAGGGCATCACTCCCATGCCACCTCACATCAGATGAGTACTGGACCAGTTTTCCCATGCTTATACCCTGGGGGCTGGTTCACATACCCCCTCTATGTGGGGCAGCTCTGCTGTATTGTCCAGGTGAGGTGTAGTGCCAGCTTTTCTTAGTGTTGCAGTTGGAACAGAGCATGGTCAGCTCTCCAGAATACCATGGTCAGGGAGGGACAGGGCCAGTTCTGCACAGCCCCTGGGCATCTATATGATCACAGGCAACTAGGGATATCCACATGTCTCTAATTGTAATGAGTCACAGACACCGATATTGACCCTTGCACCTGCATGACCACAGACCCAGATATGGCCAGTAGCAATACAAGCTGGGACTTCACCACAGCCTCAGGTGGAGGGACTAGCTACCCGCACATGCCCAATTCCATCTCTCTTCACAGTGCTCAAGCTGTTCTGCATCTCTTTCTCTCCCATCTGTCCACCACATACTTTCACACTGTAGTAACTCACACTGCAAGCAGACAAGTGACTAGCAGGCCTCTGAGAAACCTCCTCTGCCTGCTCTGTGTGGTGTGCTGGCAAGTGGGCCTCTAGGTGTCTACAGCCCGACTGTGTGACATTGCGGCAGGTGGGTCTGTAGAGCTCTTCCCACTCCTGCACTGCTTGGCATGGCAGTAGAGATGTCTCTGTGTGTCTACAGTGCTGTGCAGCAGCAGACTAATCTCTAGAGGTCTGACTTAGAATGTGCTGCATGACATGGCCTGTGTGGCCCTCTGGATGTCTTCCTCCCCTCTGGCTGTAAGAAGGCTTCTGTGTGTCTACAGCCAACCCATACAGAGGCACACAGGCCTCTCTCTTTTGGGGCAAATTTAATGTACAGATAATTCATGTGAGACATTATATTTATGACTATAAAGGTTAGAAAAGATAAACACATTTTCAGTGTTTTTGTTGTACTCAAGAGAAATCATATAATTATGAAAAAAATATGTAGTGTGTGAGAACATAAGGATCATGCCCAATGTAAAAATTATGTATTTTTAAGTTTGTAAAGGGAAAAATATAAAATTAGAAGGAAATATGGAAAATATTCAACAAGAATGTAACTCTGAAGGATAAGTAAGCACTTGTGAGGCAGAAATGGGACAGGAGAATCCTGGATGTGAAAGAGCCACTAAAGCAAGGAAGAAAAATGCTTCTGACTAATCTTGGAAGCTGGAAGTCTTATGGTTATATGAGTGAGGAGGGCAAATTCAAATTGCTCACAAGACCTTAGAGAGCAAGAGTCCTTCATGGCCAGAGTCTAAATGTATCTGACTTTTTCATCTGGATACTCCAATGGGGGTGGGGTAGATAAGGCAATATCCATAGATACTTTGATTGCCAATATAGGTGAGAGAAGGTTAGGAGACATGGAGAGCAGAACATTCTATATCTACACAATGGGTAAGGTTGCTACTTAGCACCCAGCAATGCACAGGGCATCTGACCCCAAGGAAAATAGACTCTCAGTTACAACACCAACTGCACCACAGATAAGGGATTCTGGGGAGCAAAGGATGTTTTATCATGGTAGAGTGCTCTCCTAGTATGCTTGAAAAACCTACATCCCATCCACACCTCTATCTTTGCTCCCTTGCAAAAGGAATTCACACATAACCTTACAGGTTTATACTATTTTTCTTATTTTACAGTATTAGGAATTTGAGATCACTTGATATTGTATATCTTATCCAAATTCTCAAAGTACTTAATAGCATTGCAAACTCAGAGTCATATAAAAGATAACTAAAGTGGATATAATCAACCATCTAATTATAATGTCTGATTACAGCAAAGGCCATCATTGCAACTGGAAATGAATGTATGTGAAGTGCTCTACACAGGGCTTGACACAAAGCAAACACTTCACAGAAGTGTTCACTGCTTTGTAAAATAGCGGGTGTTTTCTTCTATGTATCAGTATAGGTCATAAACAGATTGAGTTGAAGGAGAAAGGAAGAAGAGGCTTTGAGACCCTGTGTGCCCCAGTACAGTATGCAGAATCGAGTAGAATGAAAGAGGAATGGAAGCAGTTAGAGACACTCTTGGTGGAAGAAAAAGTGCCCATGGAGGACCTTGAGAAACTAGCAAGGGTAGGAGTGGGTGGGAGTGGAACAGTGGGAGGGATCCAAGAGTGAAGTTCATTTTTAGTGAGAAATTAATTTTCACCTCACTACCATGAAGCAAGCAAATGCCATACCTGGAGTTGCTGTTTATCTACAGCAGTACACAAGCTTACACTAGAAAGCAGTTAGTTCAAGGTCACACACTTGCTGAGCTCTTTTGACACTTGGAGAAAGGAAATGGATGACCTTTTTAAAGACACAGTATCTAAATTTTTATAGGCATGATAAGGGCAAAATGACATTTTCTTTAATAGACTTACTAAAACAGCTTTAGCCTTCACTTCTCTTCTGGTATATATTGACAAATGTACCTCTACCTTCCAGCCTGGCTCAATGAGATAGGTAGAGAGTAGGATGAAGAGTTGTCCAATCAACAGCAGGCAGGGGTCTCCTGTTGTGGTTCCTGTTTTAGTCACACTTGCGATTTTGACACATTGTTAAAGAAGAGTATAGAAGTAGCCAGGCTGGTCAGATAGCAAGCAGAGGAAAGACACTCCAGGAACTGACAACTTGGCATAAAATATTTTAATAATGAGTGATCTCATTAGATGTCAGCAACTACGCTATCAATTGCATCTGCACTATTTCATCATTAGCTTTGCAGTGTCTGGGACAGGTGCTTCAGATTACTGCTAAGGTATTAGAGGTTTGTAGGGGTTGAATAACTCAAGTAACAAAACTAGCAAATAGTAAAATTTATGTCCAAGCAGGATGTTAGACTGAAGATCCAAGCATTTACCCAGATTTATTTGTGTAGAATTAGAGGTTTCTAATTTCTAAACCTCTAGTTCTTCTGCATTTTATAACTTTTTATTTGATTGCATATAAATAATATCAGAGAAATAGCTATTATTTATTTAAACACATGTCCTTCTTGGACCTCCGCTCTAACCTTTATCAGTAACAAACCATTGGCTTTCTTGTATGTATCATTTTTTATTTATTATGGTACTCTTACAACATTTTTATTGAAACAGCTGCTTTGTATTGCTGTATTTATAAAGAATTAACAAGAAAGTTAAGGTTCATGATTCTGATTCTATGGACTCTATAATCTGCGGAGACAAATAAATAGATCTACAGATTAAAAGAAAACAATGGATCAGTGCTGTCCAGAAAATAAGTAAACCCAATGGTGTAAGCAGACCTTGGGTAGCCACTGCAACTGTTTCTAAGTGATGTGCTCCTGTTATAAGATCAGAGAGACTGGTGCCACAAAGAACAGAAGGAATGATGAGCGAGGCTCTGTTTGGGCAGAGAAGGGGTCAATGCAGAGACCAAAGTGCAGAGCCAAGCTATATGGAGGAAAGGTTAAAGAAAGGCTGAGAGGAGGTCAGAGCCATTCAAAGAATGATATTATAAGTCACTATAAGAAATTTTAATTTTACTCCTGGTACACTGAGATACCTCTCAATGAATTCTATTCTTTTTCACAAGGAACTATTGTCCTCGAAGACAGATCTGAGTATAGCAAAGAAGTTAAAGATATCAGGAAAATCTAATTTTACCTTGACTTTATCAGTTCATATTTCATGAGAAAATGAGCGAAAAGCCCCCAAACTCTTTCAGCAGCTTCGTTTCTAACTGAAAGCTGTGCTGTTTGTCACCTTCATCAATCATTGGGTGCCATTAATCTGCATATTGTGTTACAGGGAGCTGCCATCCTCCTGACTTTTCCTTTTCTTTATGTTTTTCACTTTTTCTTCTTCTTGGGAAATTAATTCATGTCATTTCCCTTTGAAATCAGTGGCATTTGACTGCACAGGCACTTAGAGGCACCCTTCTGTGACTGTAAGTTTAGTTTAATTACACCACTTGTCAGCAGCACCTGAAGTAAAAGAACCAGCTGCTGGGGCCAGGGTCAAGAGTATATGGGGGGAAACCCTTAGGATACCCAACTTTCAAGTGGAAAGTGGATTGTGCTGTGTAAATAGGGCTGTGTGGAAGGGCTCCTGAAATGGTTGGATTTGGTGAGTGATGCTGGCACTTGGTTCTTAACATTGTTCTAATGTTGTTCCTTGCTCTGAAAAGAACATTTGAGCAAGTGTTTGTAAGATGTCATCAATTTCACTTTAGAATCTGTTTTTTTGTTTTGTTTTGTTTTGTTTTTTTGAGAAATGCACTTAGAAACTGGGAGTCGATTGATATGTTTTGTGAAGGGTTGAATACTGTCAGTCATGCTGTTTGCTTGTTATACATGAACGCATGTCTCCAGGCAGAAATCTTCTGACGAAAGTTAAAAGCTGAATGCAAAGACCCAAACAACCTTCAAACCACTGGATATTAGACTCTAATACATTTAAGGTAAATCCAGCATGCATATGATAGAGTGTTTTTAACTTTGTATTTTGCTGCATTTTTGTATGTTAACTATACACAAAATAAACATATGAAAAACAGTGAATAATCTAATTATAAAAATATGGGAAAGAATTAATCATCAAGTGAAAGGTTTATTTTATTTCATTTTTATTTTTATTTTGTTGCAATAAATTTATCTGGCTGACATAACAGTCCCAATATAGTAATGCCACTTCTTCTATTTTGCAACAGTAGAACAATAAATGTAATAAATATGTAAATTAATATTTTTTGTAAATTCTAACACTTGGTAGTTTCTGCACCTACCTCACCCCCTCCAACCACAAAGCTGTACCTTGGTTTAGATCTCCATAATGTTTAATCATTTCCTCATTATTCTCCAGGGTCTCAATAGTCCTGCTCCTCTGAAAATTCTTCTGTGCATGTCCCCTGCAATGTTTTAGTAAACCTCAAATTTATTACACTGTTTCTTAAATTCAATATCCCTAAATTAAATCCCTGTTCTTGATATGTAAACTACTCCAAAAGATACAATATGAAATTGTCCTTGACCTGGACGGTCTCTGGGTTCATCTTCTTTTAATCACAAATCCTTCTGAATCTCCTGCCCTGATATGAGATCTCAGATATGAAATCTTTCTAATGTACAAAAACTGAACAACGGTGCAATTCAAGCTCGAGTTCACCAAAATAAGCAATAAACATTTGTCCAATAAACAAATAGACCAGACCAGAATAAATTGCTAGTACGTATATGCAAACTTTCATTTAATATTTATTTTTATGAAGACAAAAGAAACTTAAATTTAAGGCCTCAGGTTTAGATAAAGAAAAATAAGAAAGAAATGTCATAGAAAAGGGAAGGGAGCTTTATTCTTTCCTTATTGAAATTTCATGATTTTGATATTTGCTAAATATAATTGCAAAGGAATCAAGGCATAAGTTAGTATAAGAAAGAAATCCATGTGGTAACTTTAAATGTATCTCCTTAAATCAACAAAAAAAATTATTAATTTTGTAATGAGTTAAAGTTTGTGGCATAGAAGTTGTTATTCCAACAAAAATTTGAAATTTTACAAAAATATCATTGAAAATTCATTACGAATCCATTCTGGCAAATTGTGAATTGAATATTAAAGTATCAAACTCACAATCATTGGACATTATTCACAAGGCTTTTACTTTGTGCAATAAGACCACAACTTTGGAACATACAACTTGGTGCTCATCTGTTACTCAATTATCAAATGATGTTCTAAAACTAGTATTTGTCCATAGGCTGAGAAATTATGTGAAGTCACTCAAGAAAGTCCTATAGAAACTCTATGCTTGTTTTGGTAAATCCTATTTCCTTATGCTCACCAGGCTAATTTATCAGGAGTATTATTTTACTTCTGTGATGAGTGTTTTCAATTTCTGTGTCAACATAATAGAATAAATCACACCAAAAACATTTTTCTTCTTAAAAATGTTTTGCCCATTAAGGGTGCTGGAGACCTCAATCAGTAAAAGTATCTGTTTGCTGTGTAAACATGAGCTTGGTCTCAAAGGACATTTATTTAAAAATTGGGATCCAGAGTGAATACTTGTGATTTTGGGGGCTGTGAAGACAGAAACAAGAGCATCTCTGGACCTCCTGGCTGCAGACTAAATTTCCACATTCAGTGTGAGACTGTCTTAAGGATATAAGGCAGAGAGCTTAAGAACAGAGCATCCAAATCGTCCTTTAACCTGTGAGTACATGTGTTTGAGTGTGTGAACACATGTGTGCACGTGCACACACACACACACACACATACACACTGCTATTGAGGATGTCTGCAACCTCATGTTTACCTCTGATCTTTACACATAAGCTCTCATATATGCATACACATATGCAAACATACACATTCTTACAAACATGTGCATATAAATACACAAATGCATGCAAATATGTTGCACAGTAGAAACTTGGGCCTTTAAAATATTCTGCTATTCTAACATTGAGTCATGTGCTCCTAAATCGGGTACAAGCCTGGAATCACAGATGTGCTTCTGAATCTTCAATGAGAAAGAGCTGAAATATGATGTCTATATGCTTAGCTTCCACAAAGAACAATGGTAATGTGGCACAGAAGACAAAGCTCTAGTTTCCTAAATCTGCACTTCGGGGCTAATGCTGGAAAACAGTGCATTCCAAAGGAGTTGTTTAGAATCAAATGCTGATTTAGCTGGATAAAATGCAGCTGTCTTACCAAATTACACAACTGGATTCACACCATCTACTAATTCCTGGTGGAATTTTAAAGATACCTTTCTGGGTGATTTTCTTCCCTGTGTGGAGATTCCTAAATTAGATGGTTTTAAAAACGGGGGGTTGGGGGGAGCCTCTAGTATCTACTCACAAGGATTATCTCTGTTAGAAATTGTAGAGAAAGGAAATTGTGCTTTGTTAGGTCACCATTTAACAAGAATTTCTAAAATACAACTAAATCTAAGCAAATTTCAAACTAACTGACAAATTGTCATACATTTTTTAAAAAGTTCTTTTTATGACTTTAAGTAACTCTAATCATTTGTAATGGTACCCAATGTATTTTAAATGATGAAAATTCCTCCCATGAGTGCAACTTCTTCAATAATGTCCTTAGTTTACGTACTTTTTTGTCAAAGTAACTTTCTATGGAGAATGTTGTGTGTTACCACTTCATCAAACAGTGTCTCTACATATGTAGTAATCATTGTATAAGAGGGTGAAGAGACTGACTCCAGCTAACTTCACAGTAACTTTCCTTTTTTACGGTAATGCTGATTATATATCTCCTGGCTGCAAAATGAACAAGCTGGAGACACCTCATATGTATTCACAGGGAGAGGTTCTTTATACAACATATTTCCATCTATGAAGTTACTAAAGAGATCTCTCTTACAGAAAGATGATGGTCTCCTTTTGCCTTCAGGTCTTTCCAGTTATCTTCTTTTAATATTCTGATTACGTTATTTAATAACTTATAACATGTGTGATGGATGTGTATGCATATGAATATACATGTACATATATACCCATACATAGAAGGATGCAAGAAGTGTCTTTATGAGTCACTTGCTCACTGTTTTGTTATACCGTGTTTCTCACTGAACCTGAGCTCATTAACTAGACCGTACTGGCCACTCAGGAAGCTCCAGAGATTTTTTATCTCCGCCTTCCCAGTTCTGGGATTATAGGTGAGTACACAGTGCTGTTCATGGAGATTGCACGGAAAGCACTCAGGTCCTAGAAATTCGGCAGCATGCACGTTACTGACTAAGACACTGCCCTAGTTCCCGGAATCATCTTTAAATTAGTAGAACTATCTATTGATTTATTTTTCATTCAAACAAGTGGACAGCTCATTTATCAAATCAATCAAGATGTATTGAGAAGCAAAGAATCAGACAGTGTGGTAATCAGTCTGGGTCCCAATAAGTGTTAAAGTGACTGGTTCCTCCTGACATTTACTATCCCCAGTCTTGCGGCTTCTTGTCACTGTATATAGAAGAGATTTTTTTCCCTTTAAATTCCCTTCTTCATACTTTCTCATTCGCTTTTCCCTTCCCAAACTAGTACTAAAGAGGAATAGAATGGAAACAAACAAAGGAAAACAAGAGTGGCAGGAGGTTATCAAACAAGCCTAGGCAGGTCTGTAAGGTAGAGAAAAGTTGGCTAAAGGAGATATTGCCACATTGTCAGGTAGATGGGATGGGTAAGAATTAGTGATGTCTTCCACAATGCCAGGCAATAATAGGCCTTTGCGACATCTCCTATTTGTTGGAATGCATCAAATAACCATAACACGGGAATGTATGCTGGACTGTACAGGCAAGATAAAAACTAAGACAAATATCAAAATCCAAGAGAGATCAAATAGTAAATCTATATGGGGTAAATGATTCATATTGGACTTGCCCTCATCAAAGAAATATGTTGGAAATAAACAACTATCTACAAATGTAGTGCACTTTAGTATCTTCAACTGTATCACTAGAATCTAAGAATATATGCTTGTTGAGATGCCTTCTACTTCTGAAGCATCGTCTGTATTATATTTCCTAGCAGCACGTATGCCCACAAAAACATAGCATTTAACATTAAAGTAAATTTTAAGTTAATTTAACAGGCTTAATTCACATCAGCTTGTGTGAATTACAGGGACAAGCTCCATAGGATTATTCTCTGTTTATAATAGAATTGGAACTATAAAAGAGAACTCTCAGGTTTTGCATTATAAAATAATGACTTATACCTAAATTATTGTACTGTGCACCGACAAAATTGCCTGTCGTCACTCCTTAAATCCAATGAGCAACACGAGATACACAGTCATTTTTCTTTATTTTTAAACAAAGTTACTGAATTCATGCTATTTACTGTTTCATGTTTCTGATTACAAGATGCTGTCCCCTGCTGTTTGTTAAAGCTTATACCAGTTCAGCGTCACCAACCCAAAGAGAAATAATATGACAAGTTTATTTTACCCATACTTTATAACATCAGAAGAAAAATGTGGACTTCTATGCACCCATAGAATAAAACCACCATGGGAGCATCCCAAGTTATCTCACTCCAGTGACCTTCATTTCTAGACAGGACTTTGATAAGAAGAAGAACTGATGAATTGGAGGTATCAGGATGGGATGACTTACTTAGTAGGCAATTATTTCTTCTAAAAGACGGTTTATAAAGAATCTTAAATTCACGTATCTATTAAGCATAATTGACAGCCCTACTGGATAGATATATACACTTGTGTGTCTTCACAACTGAAACTGCACATGTGCTTTTAGCACAGCTCCCATGCTGAGTATTTATTTCTGTTCACTTTAACTAAGGCCACCCAGCTGTATACAGCAGTGTCATCTCCATACAGAACAAACTTTCCTCTGGGGATCCAGACTGATAATAAAAGCCTGTGTGTTCATGACTGCTTTCTACATGACAAGCTGCTCTCTGTATTACTGAAACGTTGAAATTTATGGGAAACTAGAAGTAGTGAAATGACTGGATCTGGGTTCGATATTTGACTGTCATCTACCAAGCATATCATTTGACATTTTACTGTTGTCTGCTTTCAAAATCATTCAGTTGCTTGAATGTTAAATAAAGTGGTGTATAAAAGAGGCTGAAAAACATCATACATAAGTGTGATTAATAAGTAACTAGGAATGCAGTTATATCCAATAACCGGTTCAGTGCCATATAGAGCAGACTGGCAACTGTGGTTGGTACTGTAGCTATGTAGTGAGAAGCTAAGCATAACTAGAACATCTTCCTTGATTCTCTACTTAACGTCATTCCTGCCTTTGGTTTCATGGAGAGAATACTTCACTCTGAAGGGGTTAAAGGTGTCCCATGACAGCTAGTATATCCAACTCTGAACAATCATACTGTTAGTCTTTCCCATGCTCTCTATTTCACTCAAAAGAACACTTGAATTCCAAACACATTTCAGTTTACTTTTAAATGTGGGAGTCAACTCCTCTGAATCCATCCAGAGCATCAAGGGGAATTATTTTCTAATATTTCGTCAGTGGGTAAATGATGCTTGACCGACACAAAATGAAGTTATAATCAATGGCCTACTAGTGTTTGTGAACCAGGCCATATAGCATCTGTTTAAGTATAAAAGCATTAACTCCTTCACAAGTTCACACGTACATGAGTTACGACTACAACAAAGCTCTCCGAAAACATATTGAGAAACCATAAGCAAATGTAGCTGAATCTGAGAGGAGGGTATTTTCCCTTGCAGGTGATGACATCTGAAATCCATATTACAGCTTCTCCTTCAACTTCAAAGAAATATATAGATATACATTTTTGAACTCCAAAGAACTAAAGATATAGTGCTTTGCACATAATATAAAGAGGAAAAGAATATTTGTCATGAACTTGGTGAACTTGGATAGGCCTTTGATGTTCCTTTAGTAGCATAAAAGTTGTATTCTTATCTTTTTGCCCTGCTATAATTCTGGTTATCATTTGCACACTCTGTTTAACTGTTTGGTTTTGCTTAATTTGAGCCAAGAGTCCATTCTGATACTCTGAGTGTTAGCAAAGAGAACAACAACAACAACACACACACACACACACAATCAGATGACCAAACACACCATCAAGAAAAGTCTTTACTAGGAGACAGTGAAACAGAAATTTTTATTTACCTTCAGCTTCAACAGGCATGATCGCTAATATTTAGAATCGTCATTTTAAATTTCATTTGGCCTCATATCTCAAGTAGCATGCTTGGGAGACATAAAATGAGTGACTGGAGCTAAGGGAAAGAGCTTTGTGATATAGCAGAGAAAAATGTCAAAATAGGTAACTATTTGTATCATGGTTCTGTGGCCCGTGTTCCTGCTTCTTAGGAAAGGCAGAAGATTTGAAATTTGCCAAGTGCTTTTCTAACACTAGTTGATGGAAAAGCCCACATTCAGGAGCGAGGGACGCTGGAATTGAGTTGTCAAGCTGTCCCGAATGTCTTGTACAAACTGAACAGGCCAATTTACTGCAACGCTGCATAGAGTGAAGTCTCCTATCTAACCTTTACACTTGCTTCCTCCTGGAGAGATTACCCTGCTTCCCCACACTTTCCCTCCCTAGAAGCTCCTGAGCTACCCCGGATTCCTCCTGAAAAACTAATTCTCCAAAGGAGAGAAGTCTTAATCCCTACCTTGGGACCAACCTGCTGGACTTCCCAGAGAGGCTCCTACCATCAATCTGAAAGCAAAAGCTTCGTGTTTATTGATAATTTTAAATCAAGTGGTGAATTGATTTCAATATCTTCTCTTTTGTGCCTTAAAACTCTCGGCTTTCGGAATAAAAACACGCAAGCTCTAAAAATAAAAATAAAATTGACAACTCCCACACAGCCTGAATTGCTTTTCTGATTACTAGCCTCGGACGGTGAGGGGCTGCTTTAAAACGGCGTTTTCCCGACTCTTCCCTCCAGGTGGCAGCAGTGCCACACCTCAGTGGTTCCAATCCCCTCTTCCCTGACTTCAAGTGTTAATGCAATTGACCAATCACTGCTAAGATGATGGGAGGTAATTGGGTAATTGTATTTTACTGATCTCTAGCGGAGAAAGGGAAAGGGAAAGGGGCAAGAAAGAGGGCCAGAGGAGGGGAAGGGACTGCAGTCCTGGAACGCTTTGGGGAGTCAGGACCCTAAGTAACAGGACCTGGCATTGGTGGAAAGTCTAGACTGGCAGGCGCTGCCAACCGCTCAGAGGGCGCATTTATTTATCTCGGAAGAGAGGAGAGAGAGGCGAGGGAGAGAGTTCACAGCGAAGTGAATGGAAGGGTATCCGGGTTTCCGCTGCACAGAGAGTCGCGAGCCGGGACTATGGCACTGAGACCCGCGCGGAGCAGCTGCGCACCGGAGGACGCGTTTTCTCCAGGAGGACTAGCGGGCGTCGGGAACCGCTGCGCACAGAGGAACCAACTTGTGGCTCCAGACCGTCCCCAACGCAGCTGGAAATGAGATCAAAGCTGCAGTTTCATTCCAGAAGGATGAGAGGAGCCAGTGATTAGAGATTTTTTTTTTAACCCTCTTCATTCCTGTTTCGTTACTCCCCCTTCTTTCCTTTAAATATATATTTTTAATATTTTTTTCTTTTTAAAAATTACCTAACACGACGTCAGCCCCATCACTTTGCTTTCCCTTCTTGAAATAAAAGCCTAGCCTCAACTTCCACAACCTTGGGGACTCAGGATCTACGGCCGGATGATGGAGAAGGGGACACTGGTGCTGGCAGGGACCGCTAGCGAGGGACCGCATCAAGCGTCTCTCCGGTGATCCCTGCCCTGATCGCCGAGTTCAGCTATACCTGGAGGACCTGCACCCAGTGCTGGGGGTGGGGGAGGGGACCCAGTGAAAGCCACCCTGAGCCTTAAAAAAAAAAAAAAAAAAAAAAGTAGCTGACCGGGGGCGGAACGGGGTTGTTCATGACAGCTGACAGAGCCTTGAAATTTTCCTCCTCTACCTCCGCCCCCTCCCCCGCCCCTGCCCCCCGCACTCCATTTAACGTGAGATTATGAAATCGCAGAGGCGGTGGAGGGAAGGCGACTGGATCTAACAGGGAGTTTGGAGGGGCGAGGGGGAAGGTGGCTGGGTGGCTGAAATCAAAAATCCAATTGCGCACTGGGTTGTGATGAGAAATCTAATCAGATCTTTGACGAAGGGGCCGGCCGGAAGGGTAGCCGGTGGGGGCAGTTGATCCCTAAATTCTCCGAAAGGAAAACTGGGGAAAGGAATCGAGGATGTAAAGAAAAGACTTTTTTGTTCCTTTTTTCTTTCTTTTCTTTTTCTTTTTCTTTTTTTCTTTTCCTTTTTTCCTTTTCTTTTTCTTTTTTACCCCCGGAGGAGGTGGCTGTTGGGTGCCTTGCTAAAATGAAGGATACTGGACGCAGCTCTCTCTTGGAGCAGAACGCAGAGGATAAGCTGATGGTGCCAGCGAGAAGAAAGAATGAAGCTTTTTCTTGTGAGACCTGGATCGTAACATAAATGTGTATATGGCCACACGGGGAGCATTGGGGGGAAATGAAATAAGCTGATGTCAGACCGGCGGGATTTGGTGTGTTCTGACATAAATAATAATAAAATAGCTGCCCCCCTCCCCCAAGGATGTTTGGAAATGGAGAACTGAGGATCCACAAAGAAAAAGTGTGCTCATTTTTCTCTATAAAAAAAGTACGCCAAGGAGATATTTTTGGAATGAAAAGTTTGGGGCTTTTTTTAGAAAAGTAAAGACCTGATATATCGATATATTTTTCTTTTGGAATTTCCCACAAGAGGAAATTAATAATACATCTGCAAAGAAATTCCACTGAAGAAAAGTTGACCGTGGAAGAACGAAGCATTGATTGGGAAAGAAATCAGCAGAGGACTCTTGGATCAGTGCCCGTGTTGACTAAAACTGAAGGATAATTGCAGTTGGATTTTTTTTCTTCACCAACCTCCCTTTTTTGTTTTCTTTTGGTGTCAAGAACATGCATTCTTTCTTGTTCTTAACCACCTGGATTTCCCTCGGGATGTAGCTGTGCTGAAATACAGTGAGTGCTCCTAATTTTCTTATTTATCAGGGAAGAAAATGTTCATTAATTTAGTGTTCTGGTTCTCTTTCCTTCCCCTTCCCCCCTCACTGTGGTTTTCAAGGACCTGGCTATTGGGAACAAGAAAATGAGGGACAGGGTGGCCCACGCAGTTGTTCCATCAAGCTGTGCTCACTGATAAGCTGGCCTGCTAGAAGGATGCAGGTTGTCTGCATTCTACGCAAATGCCTTTGCAAATGTTCAGTATGGAGAAGAAGGAAAAAAAAAAATCTCTCCATGAATGCTGCTGCAGTGTGGGGTGCGGATGCAAGTGATTGACACTCTAGAATGCATTTAAGTTACTAGGAAACCCCAGAGTCAGAAGCACAAATGTTGGCTATTGGAAATCGAAGGGGCCCAATTTAAATTTCATTATCCAACCTGACACTGCAGATCAACAGAATGTATTAACACAAAACTATGATACTCGAGCAGGTGAAGGATGGCTTCTGGCTAATGGGTAAGAAGGAATGGTGCAGCAGAGGAAGTGAGAGAGCAAGGCGTCCTGCACTACCTTGTCTAAATGTAGTCTTTGCATCCCTAGGGGCTTCTGTGAACTATGGCTGAAACAAGGAGGACCATTCACCCCATTCCTTGTAACTTCAGACTCCCTTGATTCTCAGAGAAGTGGCACACAGATAGTAGAGGGTCTGAGTGTTTAGCACGAGCTTTACTAGGAACCCTCCAAACTCCACTAACGCAGCTCTTGAGTAAAAGGCAGAAATGTACCATCCCGTGGTAACTTAGAAAGGAAGGCCAAAGGAAAGATTTGTGTGTTGAGTACCAAAGCTCATCATGGACCAAGTTTGCCTTGAAAGAAAACAGGCAATGAAAACAAACAAACCAGGAAACAAAAGTAAATTATAATTAAATAAAAGAGAATGTTGCAAGTGGTTTGAGAGACTGGGGCCCCGATGGTCACCTCCCCCTCCCCCACCTCTGTCCGAGAGTCTTGGAGCTTATCTGCTTTCACCTCCACCCCTCAAACCCCTCCATATTCCTCTGTGGAGGCTTCCATTAGAATCATGAACTCTTAACTTTAGAGCCAGATCATTCATTATATGCTAACGAAAGAGGAAACTGAGGCCGAGAGAGAGAGAGAGAGAGAGAGAGAGAGAGAGAGAGAGAGAAAGAGAGAGAACAATTCCCTAGTTAATGACCAAACAAGTCTGAGACAGATGACTCACACAAGCCTCAGAGAAGCAGACAAGTTTTGAATCCAAACTAGGAAGGAATCTGGCACATATAGGAGGATCACAGCTGCCATTTTTTATTCAGGAGAGAAAGGCACAGTGATCTAGAGATGATGAAGTAAACTTCTGTCAGTGTAGACATCCAGCTTCCGAAGTACCAACATCCCTCTCCTGCCCCACTCTTGCCCCTCTCCTCCCCTCCCCTCCCTCCCCTCTCCTCTCCTCCTCTCCTCTCCTTTCCCTCTTACCCTCTCTCTGCCTGTCTCATGATTCACAAAACTCTCACTTTAAAATATTTAAATCCCAAAAGATCCACAAGTCTGAAATATCCCAAAGGAGATAGATGGCAGCTGCCTCCTGAGTACCCTGTTAGTGCTGGCCACGTTTACTGCTGTGAGTGGTAGACTCTAGAGAGTCATTAAGGAACTGTGGAGTCAGATTTATATTAGAGAGGTGATAATAGAAACCAGAAACGCCCTGCTAACAGCATCTAAGTCCATTCTTTCACTCCCACCATCTGTTCTTATCTGTTTTGTTATTCCTTAACTAAGGTAGCCTACAGCCAAGCACTTCCTTAATTTATTTTTCTAGGCACATGTTTCTTGTTGGGAAACACAGACTCTGTAGGAATTTACCGACTTATGAAAACACATGTGCAAATTATTTTCCTTCAGAACTCTATGGAGGCTTCTACAGATTTCTGTGTGTTTCTCTCTCTCTCTCTCCCTCTCTCTCCCTCTCTCCCTCCTCTCCTTTCCCTGTGTGTGTGTATTAGTTTGCTATGATTTGCAATTCATTTTTGTCATCTAAGGAGTCAAGTTATACAAAGTTGTTGAGCATCCACAACTTAGTACAACTGACACAAAGGTAAGAAAGGAAGAAAATATCTTGAAGTTTTCCTTACTTTGTAGTTCAAGTTCAGGCTTTGTCTGGAAAACCTGCCCTACAAGTATGTTGTGTCTGCTAATCAGGAGATTTGGTTCTAATCATATTTGTTTTCCATAAAAATTTTCTCAATACAGAACACTACTCCCATCAGAACACAAATACATTGTTTCTGTTCAGCATTGGCATGGCTTTTCTATCTCCCTCCTTCTTTCACAAATAGGTAGGTGTTGCCAAGGGAAGGAAAGGAAGGTAAGAGAAACCACATCTGTGCTGGAACAAACCTCCTTCTCCTGAACTGAGAAGGTGTTGGAAGGCGTTCCTTGTGAGGTGAATCACTTTGCCAGCACTACCCTTAGGTGACCAGGCTAAGCTTGGGAATCACCTTCTTTGGCTTGGAAATCACTTGGCTCTACAATATACACAAGTTTTTCATGGGATAAGACAGAAATCCTGGGCACGGTAGAGTTGAAATCCTGCCTTATAACTGCTTCAGCTCACGTTGGCCACTCAGTGTATCTGTGAAAGGTAGGTAGATAGGTAGGTATACATACACACTGCAGCCTGATGGGGACCAGATATTCGGAAAGCTGCTGCTTTGTACTAATTTTGAAGTTATTTCAAATTTCTTCCTCCTGTAATCTGTTAGCTACATCTTTTGAGCAACATTTTAAAATTTCCTGTCCCTCATCTTTTTTCTTTTGCTTGTGGGTTGAGAATAACATCTAATTTGTTGATAAGTTAGATGTTGTTTTATAAATTATAAGTGATGCACTGCAAAACTCCAGCACAATCATCTCTCTCAGGCTGGCTGTCTGTCTGTCATGGTTATTCCTAACGATGAATTAAGTGTGACCAAGTACTTTAAAGGTCTGTTGGTTACGCTCAAGCGCAGTGACCATGGAGCTGAGCTTAAATTCCTTGTAAGGTTTTCTTTCTAAGACTTTACCAGAATTGGTTGTTTAAAATATATTGTATTAGATATATTATATATAAAATCCTGTTTGGAAAAAGAAATATGAGCAAAAACTACTTAAGAGATAATTTAGGCACAATGAAAGAATGAAGAATAGTGTAACTGCAGCTATCCTGTTGTCTACTTTTAATCTTAAAGTCACATAAGGTAACCTTGGACTTTAAGTGGCCTTTGGTTATATATGCGATCATCTTGCTCTGGAATGCATAAATAAAGACAAATATCTTTGCAAATATATAATTTAAATGAGATAGTACACCATTCTATTATATCTACTAAGGACCGGAATTTCACTCCCTGGGTGGGAGAGTTCCCTATTCGGATGTGGAGGCTCAATCTGAGTATGGGAGAAGATGAAGGAACAGCCTTAATTAAGTCTTAGTAATAGTATGTCAAACAGCACATTAATTTTCCAGTGGTCTTCACCATGATTTGTTATTTGTCTACCATAGTAGTCCTGGACTTTGTCCATGTGCTCCATGGACTTCCTAAAAACTCTCTTCCCTTTAACAGTAACAAAAGAATCTTACTTTTTAGTCACGGTCTGAAGGCATCAGCATTAAATTTACAAACTGTGTATAATAACCCTGTCATCTTGGTGTATAGCTTATTTGGTTTTGATTACTGAACTTGTGAAAACATTTTAAAATCAGGAAGGTTTTGGAAAATCCTCCCAAGGTTCATCATTCTCACTTTCCATTAACATAAATGAAAATCTAACGTGGAAATGCTCACCATTTGGTACATCTTATATATTTGTGTGTATTCTAAAATTCATAAAGAAGTCAGGTAGAACTTGGGTGCTTGTGTTCAAAGTGAACTCAAATACCTTCACTGGGACACATGAATTATACATATCAGTTAGCCTTTTTCAACCAATATGCTTATCTGTAAATTAGAGATAACCACATGAAACTGGCTATCAGAAAAATTGAATCAGGTTTCTTTATGTCATGTACTGTAAGCATTCAATAATTCCACATTTAAATTAATCATCTCTGGTCTATGCTTAGGCAATGTGTGCTTTAGAAACAAAAATTAAACAGGCTTTTGTTGAGGGAAGAGCTTGACTAAAATTCACTTTGGTAATACAGACAGGATTAAATTTGGTGCTGATTATGGCATCGTGACAATAACTTCAGTCACCTGGGATTCATGGTCCTCAACTAAGAAGTTGCCTGATTAGATTAGTCTGTGGCAATGTTGGTAGGAGTATTTCCTGGTTGTTGGCTGATGTAGAAGAGCATAGCTTACTGTGGGAGATACCATCCTTAAACACATAGTCAAGGGTTGTATTAAAATGTAGGCTGAGCCATATGTACCCAACCCATAAGCAGTATTCCTTCATGGTCTCTGTTTCATTTTCTTCTGCTTGGTTCCCATCATGATTTCTGTCTCTTGATTTTCCCTGAATCAAGTTCTATAACCTGCAAACTAAAGTTAACACGTTCCTCCCCAAAGTTTTCACATTATTTGTGGCAGCAACTGAAATATCCACCAGTCATACAGCTTTAAAACACACTTGGAGGTATATCAGTGAAACAGTCAATCATCAAAAGCTTTGAATATACTTTGTGAATTGTGGATAATATATACTTTTCTATGTATACATTGGCTGGGTTGGCCAGAGGTTTATATCATAGACTAAAATATATTGATTTGTAAGTAATATCTTAGAAGACTCTAGGGGAGGGGAGCAGATCAAGAATCTATGATGTTTTCATTTTGTTCAAAATTCAACTCAATAATTATTGAATTGATAGACAAAATTCAGTCTGTGGCTGAAACTAGTACTAGGAACTTTCTCTGAGGAATAGGCTTTGTTTTTCTGTCATGTTCTCAGAACCTCAGAATACCCACATGCAAGAATCCCAGTCTTTTGATGACTAACTGTGTTTCATTTAATCACCTCCTATAATGAATTAAAGTACATGTACACATGTACATACTTGGATATATACATACCCTTGTGAACACACACACACACACACATATGAAAAGTCTGTTCCTAGAAATTTATAGAAGGTAATCAAAATTCCTCATGAATGTTCTGAGTGGATATACAGAGAGAGGGAGGGGAGAGGCTATCTTTTATTGGAAATATTGAAGTTTGAACATTATGTGATCTAGTACACTTTTCTTATTTTTGATGTTCTCATGGGTGGATTGGTGATATTAGACATGCCTCATACTAGCTCCTTTGTCCTTATAGTCTTTTCTGTTCAATAACATTTAAAATAATGATAGTTCAAGAACTAGGAACGTAATATTGAGTTAGAGCTAACTACCTAGGAATTTGTGATTGCTGGCAATAGGAGCAATGATTAAGAGCATGCAATGCCTGAGGGTAGGAAACTAGTGATGAAGAGGTGACTAGAACCTGGCAGATACACTGGGGAACAATGGGATAAGTAAAACTAAAGGATGCTCAAATACCTTATCATGACATTAGAATAGAAAAATACTATAACTCCATTTCAGCACCTGCTAGTTATTTGTCCCTAAGTTACCAGTAAGACCTGATAAATCTCAGTTTTCCACACTGCAAAAAAAAAATAAAGATAAAGTTTTCTTTATCTTTATAGTTATTTGAGGAAAACTAAGATATACAATATAGATCCTTGGACAGTACTCAAACAGAGAGGACTGTAATAGCTCATTGTTCTGTGAAATCCAGTTATTTTCTGTGGTAACAGGAATATTCAACATATTACTGAGGGTTTTGTCTTATATATACTGACCGTAAAATTATGAACATTTTTGTCATTTCCTATCAAAGTTCATAATAGTACTTTTCTTTTATATTTATACAATATCAGTAAAATCATAATGAAGTTTGTATATGATTGTAAAGAGCATTATATGATATAAATATACTTTTATTTCAACTTTGGTGAAGGTTTATGGCAGACTCCTGTAGTTATATAAAAAACCACATTTTTGGAAGTTTTGGATGTCATTTAATAATGGCAAACATAATTATCACTTGGGAGTCATGTAATAAGTACCAGACATTATGTTACAAATAAAACTTTTCACTTTGACTCTCACTTATGGAACAGAACCAAAGAGAGGGTAATCATGAAGATGTTTCAGCAATTGGAAGGTGAGTCTGAAAACAGGAGGCACTTACAGTCACCAAAGATCAGAACCAATAAATGTAAAGTTATTGCCTTGGTAACAACCCTGGGAGTTCACTATTATAAAACCTGTTGATACTGCTAATATTTGAATTGCGATTGCAGTATATTGTTTTCCTCCACCTACTTTGGTCATACAGCTTGCAACATTTTTATCATTATTCAATCATATCCAATTGTGTCTTTAAGAAAGTGACCACTTCCAAGAAAGACTCCAGAAAAATAATGCTAGTCTATCTAAAATATCTATGAAAAAATACTTTTTGAAATATTTATATTGGTTGTAAGCTCAGCATTATGTGAGGAATAATATCAATGCTCATAAGTTTAGACTTTAGATAGCTGTATCTGTTACACAGGGTAGGTAAATGACTATGCTTTACCAAGACTTAATTATATTTCAGTTGAGTTTGAGACCATGCTCACCCCTGAGTTCATGAAGGTGGTTCAGAGGTTTGAGGGTCTTTTCACAGATTATTTTCATTATTCACTTTACTTTCTCCTCTTCCTTCTCTTTTCTGATTAGGAATTCCTCTGTATTTCTGAGAGCTACTTACCCAGTTTGTTTAGAGAAACAAAACTCAATTCCTTGGCCATAATAGTATGTGGAGAGCCCTAATCAATCTCTATGATCAATAGCTTCTTAATTTTTTTGGATCTTATGATGATTTCTACAACTGAAATTGTTTTTATTTTTTTCCTTTCAGTAACTTCTGTATCTAGAGTTTCCAATACTGATACCTCTTTAACCTTCTTTTCTAAGAGGTAATCAAATTCAATTGTAAACTTAGCTTCTGTCACACAATTTCCTCAGTCTAGATTCCATCATTATGTTTAATAATACATTTTCTTCAGTGTAGTTTGCCATTCATTCTCTTACAAGCATTACTATGAGAACAGTTTTTGCCCTGTAAGTTATGAGTATCTTTGTAGACTAAACTCCATGCTCTTCTCTTGACTGTAACCTATTGACCAGCATGGTCATATAGTCTCTTGCCTTCCTGTTTTGCTAAACATGTCACTCCTCTGGACATCCGGCTACCTTCGACTTGAACTTTGTAGCAGAGACATGGTACAGGCCAAGCATAGGCTTCATATATCAAGCCTCAGAACAATCTGTACCCTCCTAGACTCTTACCCAGCTCCTCTATACACGCAGCTGTGTTCTCCTCAGGAACATCTTGATTATCAAATGCACTCACTCTTGTCATTGTTGCAATGTATCTACCTACTTGGCTAAACCGACTCAATTTAGGTAAAGACCTCATCGTATTTCTTTTCTCATCTCTAACACTTACCAAGACAATAGCAATTTATTTTGGCAGAACATATAAACATGGAAAAGGGAGGGGGATGTGATAGGGATGTAAGGAGAATCAATCAATCAGGCAAGCAAGCAAGCAAGCAAGCAAGCAGAGAGAGCTAACACATGCCTTCAGTTTGGCCTCTAATGTAGGCTACAAGTTTAACAGTACTTTTGGCATTAGAATTACTGTCACATATTTTTTCATAGTCTATGTTTGCAATCTGCATTATATATAAGATTTACTATCATTTTCTCTAATTTAATAATAGGAAACATATATTTCTCAATAATCACTTCTTAAAATGTACTACCTGTACATTTCTACAATGAGATCATACAAATAGATTAACTAGCGATGGCGCCACAACTGGTGCAATTTTCTGAGTACATTTATGATTCCTGTTTGGCCTTTTGAAATAGTGATAGTAGCTGTCCTTGAGAATACCATTTTTAACATAGGCATATACTGTATAGTGTTATATTTTATCTCACTGCTATTAATATGCTTACTGAAGATTTTGTCGGGTACATTCTTTACAGGCACTCACAGGTAGCATTGCTCTCCCAAATTAAGTTGTTAACTGCACAATATTCAAAGCTGGGTAATGTTTGTCTTCCCAACTCTGGAAGGCCTACTACAAAGATTATAGATTTCAAGCCTGAGGAATGCCTATATACAAATTCTTGCAAAGAGAGTCAGGGTGAAAAAGCTGAGGATCTTCTTCCTATCAAAGTGCAGTTGCTTTTCACAGTATATCAAGAATGGCTTTTACTGGATCCAGCTATTTTGACCTTATGCTTTGATAATGACTTCTCCTTTCTCTGACAGACAAGAATAAACTAACTTAGGTGAAGGATGATGCTAATGGGAAGATCAAACTGTTTAAATTTTATTTTTCAACCTTTAGTAATTAATGTCTTGACTATTTGGAATATTAATATCTTGTTAAATCTTCTTTGAAATGTTTTCTTCTAGTTTTAGATATCTTCCACTTAGAAATTAGGATTAGTAGTAATTTTCATAGTAGATAAAAGTACACTGATATTGATTTTCACAAGGTTTAGAATACCTCACTTTCCCTTTTTATCTTCCCAGCAAGGTTTTTTATCCCATGGACTTCCAAAACAGCTGCATCTTCACAACTACCTAACAAGATAGTGCCTGAGGACTTGAGAATGGGCAGGTGCTAGGGAGGAGTTACTTGGAAGAGTCAGTGGTGAGTCTGGTGATTCCTTGTTGCCAAACTACAGACTGCCAGGAGCATACTGTTTTCTTGAGAGTAGCTCATCTGTTTAATCTCACCAATCTTGAGCGAATAATAAGAAATGAAAAAGGAAAAATTAGCCAACAGATTATCTTTGTTTAAGTCATTATTCAAGTGGATATGGGCTTGCATAAGGGTTCACAGGTATAGAATGGTAAGATCATGTGTCTTTGGACAATTAATATACTTTCATAATTATTAGCATCATCTATTCCTGTGCATGTGGTGTGGCCTAAGCCAAATTGATTGAGATCCTATTATGAATGCATATGTTCCTTTGTTGGTTGTTTTGGTTATTAGATCAAGAACCCACTGTAATGTTAAGAAATTTGTTCTCATGACAAAGAGTATGTGTTCTTTAATTATGGCTTTGTAATGATGGTGGAGATTTCAGTAATTAAGACAAAAATTCTAAGAAAACTTTATGACCTTTGGAAGCTTGAAGAATTCATTCTAATGATAGGTTTTCATTTGGTTTGCAGCCAGATCTCTGATGTGCAGATTTTTCACAATCTTTGGTTGAGAGGATAAGAAATGAGGAAAGAATAGGGAGAGAGAGGATAATCCTGACCTGCTGTTATAATGCAATAGAACGAATATAATTTATTTAGTTGGCTAATCTCTAGAGAGACTCACTTAAACAAGAACCGGCATTAGAACATATTATGAGAGGCCTTGTGTGGGGTGTCTCTTAAAGTCTGAAGCCACCAGAAAAGAGTTAACATCTATGCAATGGTGTTCAGAAAGGCAAGAATGGAGGCATGAAGGCTTTCTCTGTATTGTTTGAGTGTTGCCATGGCAATCGTTTCCAGCAGAAGTTACATGTTTTCAATTCCCCAAAGCATCAAGCAGGTTTTCCCTCTCACCCTTTCTCCATCCATGCCTGTGAGCCTTCATTCAAGTCATTGCCTTCCTCTCTGTTCTCTGTCCTCTCTCTTGTGCTCACTTCTCTCAACTCATCCCCCATTAATAACAAAAGTGTCCCTACCCCAAGGGGTCATTTGTGGCAAAAAGTAATTCAGGCATATAGTACTCTATCCATTTTCCTGTTTCCCCTCTTCTGTTTACGTACTAAAGACCTAATTAGACTGTAGCTGTGGATAGAAGCAGGGTTGGGGCTTTCTCTTGTTGGTAGGACACAGAACATATTATAATGGTTGGTGTTGTGGTGATATGTTAATTGGATCGCTCCAGGCAAGTGCAGAGCAGCCGTCTCTGACAATTAGAAAGAACAATGGCTTTACTATGAAGCAGCCCCCTCTCTGAATCAGTGCAGGGATTAGCATGCATTGCAAGTCTCTAGAAGGTTCCTGTATACTGAGGACAGATCTGCAGTTGGAAATGCATCCTGTCTCTTTAAGCAAGTATGCTGCTGCCTTTCACTTAGCTTATTTTCTGGGCATGGGACAAGAAATGAGGGTAGATCTGGTTAGGTGAGCTGCAGAGGGAACCTTATCCTGTTGGAGACCTAAACCATAGGATATATCGTGAGGATGTTAGCACGGTCTCTTTGCCTGCTTAATGCACGTGGCTGGTGAATTGTGAAATGGGTCTCATTAGAGCCTTTCATATCCTGGCATGTGCCAAAGTGCGTTGCAGGCACAGCGCCATCACTTTGGGTCCAACTCTGCTGTTCTTCACAGCAGCCAAGAAGGGACAGAGGCTCTGTCTGTATTAAAGGCTTCGATCCCATCACTCTCTGTCTACTGTTCATTGTAAGGCCCCTGTGGCCCTTTCAGCCTAGCCAGGGATGAGGCATAGCACATCCCCTAGGTGTTTATGGAGAAGAAATGTGAAAGATTCTAAGAATCACTGTAGAGTTTAAGGCAGCCATTGGAGGCTGTTATCTACACAATGTTTTTCCCAAAATGGCTTTGGGATTGTACTTGTTTTTGGTTTTGTTTGTTTGTTTGTTTCTGCAAATATTTCCAGATACTCACCTGAAAGAAAGGGTGGGTAGACTGTGCCAATCAAGCCACATTGTGTTATTGGATATAAAGGCACTCTGCTTTCGCCACTAGCTTGGCATACTAAGGAATTTAGAATCTCTCAGAATATAGCACCATCTGTATTATCAGCTACCATACATTGAATATTGTGTATCTCAGTTGCTTGGTGTTAGTTAAAATACAACATGATTCTAAAAGGTCCATAATAAAAAGGCATAAATAAATCTCAGAACCAAATTTAGACAAGCCTCATGCTACTGATTCAGCACATTCCTCATCTTTCTTAACCCCAAATTTCTCAACTATAATATGAGAATAGCTGTAGTCCAAGTGATGAGGATATAATTGAAAATATACGTTAAATGCATTTATCAGAGTTCTTTTCCACTTCTAAATGTTTGGTAAGGGATATATCTCCTATTGACCCCTTTATTCTTCATTTTTTTATATAGACTTTCATTATAAAGTGCTAGATGGCCTAGAACTTGAATATAAATGATTGTGGACTCTACGTGGCAGTGAGGTGATATTCGTGCATCTGCTTCCCAAGTAGTGAGGCTGCATGCATGACTACAATACCCCCCAAGTTATGTTTACATACAACAGTACTGTGAATTAAATACCAGACATTTGTTTAAAGAAGAAGTGTTTAAAAAGTGACTTAGTGATTGATTTTTAATGACAAAGGAAAAAATTAGGGTTTTCAAATTGAGTATGATATAATTCGAGATTTTTTTCCCCTGTAACTTTCTAGTTTTGATAGCTAAATTTATAGGTCTGATGGCTTTGTTGCTTTCATTTTGAACATAGGATTTTTGTTTGTAAGTATTAGACTTTTCTATGACACTGAGGAACTGCACCTTTCTAATTAGCAATTAGCTAGTCTGGAAGTAAAAGAGGGAAAGATAGCTATGAAGAACAGAAACAGAAATAAATGGAAAGTCCTACAAGCATATGAAACCCAGGCATAGTCTGACTCAGCTGTTAAGAACTCTACAGGGACCTCAGTTCTTTTTGCAGTCTTCCCACATGCACCATTCTCCTTTGGGGGCATTTGCTTTCCACTTTTTCAACCACTCATTAAAAGATCCGCATGTGTCCCTTCATTCACAGACATCTCAAGGTTTATATTCAATAGTCCAGCACAGCCCTATTATAGTAATTCTTTAATCACAGATGGGGGTTTCTGCATCCTCTTTGATCATTCAGTTCTACTTCCCTGCCAATAACCCCAAGATATGACATAACATATTCTGCCCAGGCTGCTTTCAACTCCAATTGGCCAGCCATCATGGCCATGTTTCCATGACTTACCTACTCTGTGGTTCCTTCTCCTCTCTCCTACTTCTTTTTCTCATGGTCTTCCTCAAAGCCCAAGCCAAGGAATTGAAAACTCCACCTACCTCTCTTCTGCCCAGCTATAGCCCGTCCACATCCTTATTCAACCAATAGTTTTAAATTAATGAGCAAGGTTACATAAGATCACTTGGTGATGTATAAGAGGATTCTCTGGTCCTTGACTCAAAAATGGGCAGTACTTAGTATTAGAATACATAGCAACAGACCAAGATTCAACAAATCCCCTTAAGTTTAAATAAAAAGTCTCTTCCCCTTATAACAATATGCCATATTATTCATTGGCTGCTCTTAAATTCAATTGAGTTAACTCCCAGGCTGAATATGGCAAGTTATATCTCAGGGTTATTGGCATAGAAGTAGATATAATAGCATAGATGGTAGATATTTACCCACCTCTAATGCATATGGCTTATCATAAAAGTTTAGTGTCTCTTATCTGGGAACTGAATGATCAAAGGTTGGGTTAGAAATCCTGAACTGATATTAAATAATTCCTACATCACAATTCTTATGCCCACTCATAGACTAGTGCTGTCTTGAAAGGAATAGAATTAAAAGTCAAGAACATTCTTCACTTAAAATTAAGGACTAATAATGGGTGCAAGAGAGTAAATATAGGAAATTTTAAGAATAACATTTTGAATACTGGAGAGAAAAGCATTCATTTATATCTACATTATATCCAGTAATACAGAAGGAGATTATACACTGGAGCTTCATATTCTAACTTACTCATACTGTAACTTACTAGAGGTGTTAGTTATGTTGCTATTTATCTGTGCTGCAATATCTTACATAGGTATTGAAGTTTACTAGCTATCTCAGGAATTGAAATCATCGGTGCCCATCAGTTTTGAAGAACCACTTCATCTACATTGATGTTTCCTTTGTATTGTTCCTCTCATCCTTAGCAGAAGATACATATTTGGGGAAAAATGCCAGTGTATTTGGAAAACGAGGACATTAAATCAAGAACAAAAGATCCCTGGAGATGTCCTTTAAATCTAAAACTTCCACACTTGTGGTCACCTGCATTGTCTATGCTTCTCACAGCTTTGATTTAATGTAATTTGCCAGTACATAGAATTGTAAGACTCACCTGCCCTCTCCCTGATATCTCCGTTTTCCTTACCCAGGCTTGATATCACAAATAAGACGTCACAGTTTCCTTTGCCCCTTCATTGACTGAGAAGAGGAAAGTGTACTTACATTCAAATATCTGTTCAGCAATTCCTCTGAAAACAAGAGGTTGCTTTCCAATTCCAAAGACAGAAGCATTAAGTTTGTAGTCTTAATTTAAAAAAAAAAAAAAAAGGATTACTTTTTGTAGTTGAATTCCATACTGAGATCACTCTGGTACAATGATATGCTTGAATTGGTCACCAAGCAAACATTGTGTGCTTCTTCAACAGATTTTCAGACAGATGAAAATACAAGGTAAATTCTTCCTACTACTGTAGAACAGTAAAGATTGCTATTTTGCCACCTGTCTTAATGTTGCCATGCCAATGGATTATTATACATGATTTATGTTAGTGTCAGCAGCAATAATTCTAAAAAGAAAATCAATAATATATGCTAAATATTAAGTGATTACAAAGTGCATTCTAAATCCTTTATATTCTATAAACAACGAGTCTACAGGTAAATTATAGTTTTCAAAGGACAGGAAAGGGAAGCTTAGGTAGGCTCAGTCACTTACTCATATCACAGAGCCAATAAAAGTCAAAAATGACTGCTTACATTCAGTCAACCCTGATGATTTCTCTGCCAGCCTCTTTGTCCTAATATGGGATTACTTACTAAATATACTGTAATGTGGAAGTTGGAGAGATAACATGAGATTAAGAGCACTGGTTGCTCTTGTAGAGGACCTGGGTCCAGTCCTCAGGCCCAATATGACAACTCACAACCATCTGTAATTCGGGTCCTATGGAGTCAACACCCTTTTGTGGCTTAGAGTCTGTCAGTCACCCATGCAGTACACAGATACTTATATCAGCAAACACTTAGACACATTTAATAATAAAATAAATACATTGTCATTTGATTCCTCCAACATGAAATCAAGATACCAAAGACAGGTAACCATTTTATTTGCCCTTATTGCCTTTAATTTTTATTATTTTATTTTATTTTATGTTAGGGACATTTTGAGCTTTGATAATTTGTTACAGTGGTTTGCAGTATCTGGTTTCTCAACAGCTCTGGATATTCAGAAGTAATCATTATGCTACACTGCTTTGAACATACTGACCACTGAAGATGAGAAGATAACCACATCTGAAACCCAACAGTCTTACAGGAACCCCAGTTATTTCTTCTTGCCCTAGTAAGAGTGAAAAAAATTTATAAAACTGTGATTTCTGACAACTCAGCTTCTAAAATCTGCACAGATATTAATTAATATTAATTTGTATCCATTCTGTCTTTCAGGAAGTGAAAGGGTTCTGTGGCTCCTCCCTTGGGGATCTATAGGCAATTGATTGTTTTGGTGGAAGGTGGGCAGTTAAATTTCTTTAAGGATGCATAGGTCTACCAGTCTCCAGTGGATGTCTCTATACCCAGGACATGTCCTGGAGTATATGGACAGAAAAACCAAAGTACAGAAATTATTAAATTAAATTATTAATTAAATAAAAAATAAAAGACATGAAGTTGAAAAGGTAAGAAGTGAGAGGATATCTGAGGAGTCAAGCTAAATGTGATTAAAATACATTATATTTTTATCTAGATTTAAGCATTTTATTTTATGTTCATGAAGGTTTGCCTCCATATGGGTGGATTGTGTAAATGTTCATGTGCATGAGCATGTGTGCGTACGTGTGTGTGTGTGTGTGTGTGTGTGTGTGTGTGTGTACCATGTGAGTGTGTGCTGCCTACAAAGATTAGAAGGGGTGTCAGATCCTTCAGACCTGGAGTAGCCAATGGTGGTGAGCCACAATATAGGTGCTGAAAATTGAACACAGGCCTTCTGCAAGAACAAGTGCTTATACACACAGAGATAACACTACAGCCTAGTGAAATTATTGTACAATTAGTAAAATATTTTAAGTCCTCTAAAGGAAATATGTGATATAATGCTAGTCACAAACCTAGTAATACAAACATATCTCAAGTACTTCTTGTCTCTGTTGATCAAGGCATACCCTCCTTTGTGCAAAGAAATAGGATATATTCTTCTAAATGTCTTAAGGAATTGTAGCCCTTTCCCACTTGGATGGTACATGAGAGAGGCAGGTTACTGTTTTTACAAAGACAGTACTAAATGAAGTTACCATTCTCAGCTACCTAAACACTGAACCAAATGGAAGCAATGCTTTCAATCAGCCCAGACTCCTCTAGGGTATCACTCTATTTTGCCTAAGATGCAGACACTGCAACAGCAGGGGAGACAGGCTCAGCATGGCAGGACTGCAAGATCTAAGGACACAAACACTTGCTCACTTACATACACACACAACCTGGTTAACCATTCCTTTATCTCAGTGTCCTAAATTCCCCATGCCTTCTGAAGACATATGCCACTTCATCTTCCTCTGCTATTCAAAATTCAAGAGAAAAGGCTGCACATTGAGGCCATAGGCTATGGATTTAGGTCATGGTGTGACAGTACGCAATTATTCTCATTCCCTACTATATATCTGACCCAAAAAGCCCCTTTGCAAAGGATATAAAGTGACTGTAATATCAGTTTGGCTTTTGATCCCCAATTCTAAAGGTTTTAAAAACAGATGGGAGAGGCTTACTGCGGCTGCTCACTGTTCTATGCTATATGAAACATTGCTTCCAGTCGCTTCAGGCAGGCAAGCCAGAATGGAATCTTGATTCCTGTTGGCTGTAGAATATGCCCCTTTGCTATCCTGATTTGAGCATTTAGCACTTATCAGGCACAGATAACTATAATCACCCCTTGATTTGCCCTTCTCCTCCCAGTTATTTATCTTCCAAAAGCACTGCTTTTGTGCTGAGCTCCTACTATCTAACCCTCACTTGTGAAATAGATTCCAGACCCTGTAACCTGGCGTTCTTCCAAAAACCTTTGTATCTCAGCTCTTCTTCCTTCAAACAATCTAGTAAGTATTCCTGGCTGTGCTCTAATTCCTATGTCCTGGTTTGTGTGTTCTGTTCTTCTGCAAGCTCATTATTTGTGTTTCTTCATGAAATCTGTGGGCTTTCTGAGCCCAGTCTGTGGGCCTAATTTCTTGGTACTCACTATTATCCAGTCATATGTAATTATGAATATAATTATGTATATAATATGAATCCATATGATGTATATGTCTTATGTGCTTCACAATACAAAAATAGATTCTGTTCTGCTTGTAGCTACAGATCTTGAAAGTGTTCTAATGGCCAGAGAGCTGTCTCAATGGTTAAGAGCCCTGACTGCCCTTATACTAGACCCCAGTTCTTTTGCCATAACCTGTACAGTGACTCCTAACCCTCTAAATCTCCAGTTTCTGGGGGATCTAATGGCCTATTCAGGACTCTGTATGCACCAGGTACACAAAATGTGCACATATATATTCCACCAAAACGTTCATATAAGTAATATAATATAAATAAATCTGAAAAATATAAAATGCAAGCATTGTTTGAGCTTTTATTAGGTTTTCTTTAGTTTTTTTAAGGCAAATCTAATAAGACCCATGCAACTTTATTTTCTGTGGAGTAAGCACACAGTGATGTGTCACCTCTGAACTAAAAAGCAACTCTCAGGAGAAGTTTACTTAGACCCTGTTTATACAGAGTCATGCAACCATCAGAAATTCAAACAGCAGCAGCAACAACAACAACACTGCAATGTTCTGCAGCCATTGCCCGTGCCATTATCTAACGTTTACTAGTCAAAAGAAAGTGTGTTGGTGGATCTGGTGTGTTGTGTTCTGTAGAAGTCGATGTCTTTTGTGGTTCTGAAATTATGGCTGAGCTTACCAAAATAACTGCTTGCTCATGCAGGCTGATTCTTCCTTCAACTGTTCTTTTGGTTAGTGGTCTAAGATGAATATGGAGCTGTAAGTCTTAACGTTTTTAACATTGTGCCTGTGTATATCATTCTGATATAGCACAGTGGTTCTTGATCCCCCAAAGACAGCAGATGAAATTTATAGAAACAATTAGAAGAAAAAACTCAGAATGTCTTCTGTTTCCCATCATATTAAACAAATTAAAAGACTGGCCTTTCCCCCAAATCTATTGGGTATTTTTTGACAATAAATAATACATATTCTTTAAATTTTCAACCAAATGTTATTACCTGGCTGAATAAATACCAGAAGCCGATGACGAGCAGGTGCCACGTCTAGCAGCACCCCTTTCCTTGTTGAAATGTTGAACAGGTAGTTGTTAGCAAAACAAGAAGTGGGAGCTTATTTCTCCCAAGCTTCCATAGTAGCCTGGCTATGGCAGCCATTTTCTGCTACTGAATGTTGTTATTAAATGGACTTAGAGTGTTGCTACTGGCTACCCACAAGACTCTAAGCAAGTTGCATTCTTTTTTTGAACCTTTTGTTTCTGTAAAATGAGGAATTTGATTCAGAGTATTGCTCTCCAATATTCCCTTTAGCTCTCTCAGAGTCAGAGGTATTTTATAGACCGATTTGCAGATAATAGGTCTATCTTTGCCATGGAGAATGGAAATGCATTTTCTTGATGCATTTTCTTGCTTGACTTCTAGAAAATTACAGATGGCTTATTTCTTTTCTTTACATCTTCTGGCCTTTCCTCTGTCCCTCTTTCTATCATGCTTATAAAATATATTCATTTCCTCTTCTGTCTCTGTCTAAATCTTTGTCCATTTCACAGTTACCATTTTTGTGTGTTTGTACATGTGAGGCTATTCCGCAGGGTAAGCACCTCATTTCAGACTTGCTTCCACTAACTAACTACGAAATTAAGTAGGTGAATTCATTGATTCGGCACTTGGTTTGATGTTTATATTAACTCATTAAAAGGGAAGCCCTGGATGTGGCCAGAGGGTTGATGGGAATCCCCCCTCACTTGCTATGCCCCTGGACACTCCTTTGCCTTCCCACACTGCATATCTATCTTGCTATTTCTCAGAAGTATTCATGTGTCTGGGGAGCAGCCAAATGAGCAAGCTGCATCCTTCAGGAACTGCGTTCCGGTTACCACAGAAACAATCATTTCTTACTCTGTTTCTTTCCAAGGCCTTCTGAATACAACTCCAGTTTTACTTTTGATACACCTGAAGAATTCTCAGTGGATGTAAGAGATTAAAGTGATAGGCTTTTAATATTAGATTCTCCCACAGCCTCTGCCCTCATGCCCATACCTCATGAGGAAGTAGGTCTACTTTCCTAGATGAAATTTTCTCCTTGTTTTTATTAGAAGGAATGTAAATGAAGAGCAGTCAGAGGTTGTGTATGGCACATCAAAGACTTTGCCTTGTTTTTCTGGAGAATTTAATTTGGTTTTTTGTTTGTTTGTTTGTTTGTTTGTTTTTGGTTTTTTCCTAATGATCCCATCTCATGGTTTTCTCCTTTGCTTTGGGAAATAGAAACCACCACATATGTGCCAACAGTGACTATGTAATGTACAGTCATGTTTTCATTGTTAAAGATATGTTTTTTATTTTTTTTCATTTATATAAAAATCTATGACTTCTCTTAATTCCCTACAAATACTATGTAACTCACATGTTTAGTGGTAAAATAGAATGTTTGGTAACAGAGCATTGATCATTTTAAAGAGGCCTTTCTGTAGAAACTATTTAAGCTTTAGTCACTTGTCTAAATAGCTTGGCAAAAAAGACAAGTGTTGTAGTATATACATGTGTTAATATTTCCTATACCTCTTATATTCTCAAGTTAAAATGCATCAAATGCATTACCTTAAGACACCTTCCTTCCAATTACTGAATTATTATGCTGAGCTACTTTGACCTCATTTTTCTATCATCAAACCAATAATCTCTGTCAATCACTTCCCCTTCAGTACTCTAGGCATAAACCTATCCAGGTGTTTTTCACATATTTTAATAGTTACTTAAGTTTATTATCAATCTTTCCCCAGGATTCTGTATTCTATGTATGTATGAAGCCAAACATATTCTTCCCTGTGAACCTCTTTGATGGGTTGTATTTGATGTATTGTTCAATACATCTTTCATGAATCTGAAAAAATGTAAATATTTGTGCAAAAATATTTACCCTTCAAAATGATTTGTGTTTGAAACTTTAAACCAATAAATACATAAACAAATAGTAAGATAGAGAATTTTGATTTATTGTTAAAAAAAAATGTTCTTTTCAGTTTTAATTCACTAACAGCTATACAGCCATGGGATCTTCCTTCCTTCCTTCCTTCCTTCCTTCCTTTCTTTCTTTCTTTCTTTTTTCTTTGGGGCTCTTATTTCTGAAAAATATAATAAAATTTGTATAAGTTTTGCTTTTCCCATTTCATATATTTAATTTGTCAGTTATTTCAAATATTGCCAAGACCCCTGTCTATGGATCTTGCTTCTAGGCTTAGTAATTTTAGGATGATTTTCCATGGAGTCTCCACAGATTTAGAAGTCAGTTATGCCTTTCATAAGTATTTGAGTCATATGTTTGATACAGCTGTAAAACAAAAAGTTGGAGTGCATTATGTTCTCAGCGTAAAGGCTATATTATTCTTTGAGTATATAGTGTTGAAATTTCTGTATCTCATATTTGTGGAAAATGTTGATTTTTTTAAAAAAAGTTATTTTAGGCCATAGCAGAAAAATATTTATCATTATCATAAAATTACCACCAAACAATTCTTTTCTCATAAAAAATCTCAAAATATTTTCTCATTGTCTATTGCATCCTCATGTACCTTCTAATCAAAGCCAGTCTATTAACTTTTAATATCACAGATATCCTTGCTTAGTTCTTACACAATGTAAGGGCTCTTCATTGTATTAGGCAGCTACAAATTGATGTGTCATGCTGACATCTCCCATGGTATGTTATGGCACTAAACTTATGATAAAACATTCTAGAACAAGGCAGAATTCTAGCCCAGTTATAATCATGTAATGGTGGTAGAAGTGGGAGAAGATATAAGTTGTTAGCTCACAGTGATTTGTTCTTATCCTGTTATGCCATAGAATGTGATAGAATACAATATTACTATAAGTTCCATAGTTCTAGCTTATGGTGATACAATGGACCCATTGATGTCCACTGTATTCATGTCATCCAGGAAAAATAACCTCACTGATGTTCATGTGCTATTAACATTAACAAATGTGTGTCTACAGCTGGAGCTGACAGAGTAAAAGACTAGAGTATCTTCCTACAGTGGAAGGTTTAGCCATGAGCAGGAAACTTCAGGGCCTTCACGTAGCAGGAATGACCTAGAGGTTACAGTCTTGCAAGCTATTACACGAGAGCTGAATAGACAGAGTCTCAGGATACTCATGTATTTTAGTTCCCTACAAGTAGTTAAATGGTTGCTGTATGGTCTACTTACCACTATAAAATTCTGATAACTTTAAAAATTGTCCATCCTTAGTAAGATGAAAAATTCAACTTTAATTCTCCCCTTTTTTGTCTAGTAATTGAGGAACTTTAACCCAGCTGTAGTTTTATGTTTTATGAAATGTTTTTCTTTCATTACTCCATTTTTTGGAGTTCTTAAAAGAATGTGGAGCTACGGATTGGTTTGTTAAGCAGAGTGCATGCCAGGAAAGCACAAGAACCTGAGTTTGATCCAAACCTCTACAAAATGTTAGGCCAAAGGTGCTTATCTACATCCCTGGCACTGAGAAGATGAAGACTGGATGAACCTAAGAGCTTTCTGCCTTGTAAGTTTAGCTGATTTGGAGAGCTCTAGACTCAGTGGGAGTTTAAAACTGTCTCTAAAAATTAAAGAGAAGAATGATTGAGGAAGTCCCCAGAAACTGATTTCTAGTGAGTGGTCATGTGTATGTGTGTGCACATGTGCTTCTTGGCATCCACAAGAGTGTCTGGGTTTGGTGACTATATATGGGATGGATCCCCAGGTGGGGCAGTGTCTGCTCCACACTTTGTCTTTGTATTTCCTCCTGTGAATATTTTGTTCCCCCTTCTAAGAAGGACTGAAGCATCTATTCTCTGGTCTTCCTTCTTGAACTTCATGTGGTCTGTGAATTGTATCTTCCATATTTTGAGCTTTTGAGCTAATACCTACTTATCAGTGAGTGCATACCATGTGTGTTCTTTTGTGACTGGGTTACTACACTCAGGATGATATTTTCTAGGTCCATCCATTTGCTATATCTTTTTATAAATATAAAGAATAAATATCCATATGTTTATTGTTTCAATGATTACCACTGTTTTCATTTAAATGTTTAACACATTCAGAGAAAATTAATTTTAAGAACATTTAAGTTCTTCATAGTCTTACTTATTTTATTTTTTTTAAATTTTTCTCATTTTTATGATCAAATTCCTAACAGGAATCAATTTAAGGAAAAAATAATTATTTGTCTTATAGATTAAGAAAGATGCCATTTAGTATATAGTAAATAAGATACAACAGGAATAAGAGATGGTTGGTCACATTGTGTCTACAGTCAGGAAGCAGAAAACAACCAAGAAACATGTCTGGACCCTTCTCTAATGACTCATTTATTTCTATCCAATTTCTACCTTTTAAAGGTTCTACATCCTTTCAAAATGACACCTAAAAGAACAAGGGCCCAAATACCTGAGTCTATGGGGGAATATTTCATATTTAAACCCTAGTATTATATATGCATGAAGCCCTGTATGAAAGCATGTCCAGTAAATTCCCAATATTAGAAAGAATTTTTTCTGTAGCCAATTCTTCAGATTAGTAGATATCATGGTGGTTTTTGAATAATGTTGTTCTGGAATAAAAGGTCCATGGTGCAAATTTGTCTGAATTTGTATCTCAGGCTGAATAGTCTTGGTTGGAAATGATCAATAACATTAGTTGTTTATTGTAACATGAAACAAAACAAAAGCATACACTAGGGAATTTCTCATGGCAGTAACCAAATATAGGAAAAAAATGCGTTTTAAACATTTTGCCACCTCAAAAGATAATTCTTAAAGTCTCCATTGTACTGGAAACAAAAGACTGTTACTCTTTTCTATGCTCTAAGGGAATCTGCCGAGACAAAGGTATAAGAGACTCATTGACTTAGGAACTCTTTGGCATTTTCAAAAAGATTGAATTTCCTCTTTTTCATTAATTTACTGCACATGCTGTCTATATACAGTTTCATCTTCAGAGGAAAGGAAAACATGGAAAGCATAAAGGTTTGAAATAGGAAACTGATGAAGCAGAAAACCAGTCTCTTTCTCTCTCTCTCTCTCTCCCTTTATGTCCAGTTCTCAAGTCTACATTTGTTTACAGCAATTTGGTCCTGAAAATTCAGACTGAAGCATGACCAAAGTACTATAAGTTTTGCACATACAAAGGTCTCTCTATGTTCCTGTTAGCCAGCTCACTTAAACAGATGTTTCATATGTTTTATGAAAATATGACAGCATCATGTTCACTGAAGGAGCTCTTACACAGGGAAATATCCTACTTTTTACCCCAATCAAAACCCAGTTAGTTTACGAGGTGCAATTGAACTTTAATTAGATTAGAAGCTATGATTACATAATACACTAAAAGTATTAACTACGTCATATTTCCTAAATGCAAATTATTCTTTTCAAATTCAAAAACAAAGAAAACTACTCCTCAAAATTCTTAGTCACTTAACCCTTACCATCTTCGTGGAAAGTACCTGATTAGGATAATTGATATATGGTAGAAATATTTCATGCCACTGAAGACAGAAAAAAAAAAAAAAGACACAATTTAAAACAAGACATTGACAGAAGGAATAATAGAACTGTTAACATGTTTATGAATGTGTGTGTGTGCACGCGCACACACACGCGCATGCTATGAAATACAAAAGTCCATGAATAGTGTAGCTAAGACCAACTTGAACTAAATATTGTCATTATCACTGACCAACAAAAGAAATAATTGTCTAATTTTCTCACTTCATATTATGGTAAGCAATCCTGATGTTGATGATTGATGCCTTAAGCGTTTCATAATAAACCCACAAGTAATAACAAGTATAAATGTGCTTTTATTTTTTCATTCATACTACTTATAATAATCCAGTATTCAGTATAATTATGAATTTTCACGATGCTTTGAGATGCTTTGGAGTACAACTTGACTGTAGCTGTCTACTTTCCTCTCCTCTTCCTCCTCCACATTTCTCTCCTCCTCTTCCCCCTCTTCTCTTTATTCTTATTCAAATGAGACACATTGATAAATTCCTGCTTTCTACTAAATTATATTAAGCATTATATGAATGCAGAAATGGGCCTTCTGCAGAGGTTTAAAATCTGTCAAATTCTTTCTTCTCATCCTGCAAAACAAGCCGATTTTGTTTAGATATGCCATTGCCCCTGCAGCAACTCAAATCATGAATTGAATAAACTCCTAGTAGGAGGATTTTAATGATTTATTTATGTATGCATCTAATCCCTCCATCAGATGCAGACAGCATACTCCTATGCCTGAGCTGAATTTTATTCATGTGTGGATTTCTTGCCAGGCTCCTAATTCTGTTGCCCAGATTTTAATTCCTGACAACACAGTTGTGCCAAGTGGCAATGTTAGTGCTGTAAGGAGTTGAATTTTGCAGAAATATTTAATACCTGCTGTGTCTATCCTCAGAAATACAATCCTCAGAAGACAATCCAGTCTATTTAATCAGTTGGGCTTCAGTGGAAATGAAAATTTAAATTTACTTATTTTTATACTTAAAAGTTTCCAATCATGCCCAGTAATGCTTCTTAAATTAAGTATTAATTAACACAAAAATGGCCCTTATTATGCCACTTAATACATATATACCATTGTATATTTTGCTCGTATTTTAGTCCTACTCAACCTACTTTATCACTTCTCTCTGCTACCTGCTGGTCTCCTTCCCCCTAGTGTAGCTTTTAAGCAGAGACACTGAGCTTGCAGAAGAGAAAACGAAGTTGTTAGGTTATGGAGGATTTAGAAAGCAGTGCAGAATTAAAGCCCCCTTTAAAAATGTTTAAAGCCCAGATAGGCACTCGAAAAATTAAGTTTCCCAACATTATGTGTATTCTCAAAGCACATTTAAATTACTTCTACAGCTGCAATAATAAAATGAAATTGGAAAGTACCAACATGAAATACATAAGGCAGAGTTAAAGGGCAAAGTAATGAGATCAATCATGCCAAGAGGATAATGAGAGACAGAACTACCAAGCTTTCTCCGGGGAAAAGGACACTGATGGGAGCAGATATTTATAGCACAATAAAGAAATGTTGATGGAATTTTGCATGAGGTGCTATGGGAAGACAGAAGGAGGAAAGAAACATTAATTATGCTGTGTATGAAGGGGTTCAAAAGATGAGAAGAATTTATTTTAATCTGTGTAGCCTTCAGAGCAATAAAGTTCCCAGGAGAACAAAATCCACTTGAACCTTTCCTTTTAATTGTGAAGTATGAAATGCTGACCTTTGCCACCAAGTTTGGCATTGTGAAACAACACAAAACAATGTGTTTCTCTATTTCCCTGAAGTAGTCTATTATTCTTATCATAGATGTAGAAATGGGTAGCCTGTGTCTCCTGTGAATTTATAAGTTTCCAAAGGGAGGACCAAGGAGGAGAAACTGGGGACATAAAAGAAGACATGAGAAGTGTCCCACTCTTCCCCAGGGCTGGGTGGAAAGTGAGAGCAGGCAATCTCAAATATCAAGCATAATTTATTCCAATGAAGAAATTCTACATCTTGGCAGCTTTTCCAAGGGTAAGTACTGAGTGGATACAAAGAGTGATCTTAGAAGAATTCTTCTCCAAATCAGGTTGTAGACTTGACTCTTCAAAGTAGCTTAAATATTTATGTCAGGGCTAATGAGTTTGTGTGTGTGTGTGGGGGGAGGTATGTGTGTGTGTGCTTGTGTGTGTGTATGTGTTCAGGAGAGGAGAGGGAAACATGTTATCGCTAGGAACATAGTAATCATTTTTTTGGTGATAGTTAATATTTAACAACAGTTTACTATGTGCAGATGACGGCTCTAAGTTCCTCATATACAGCTTTTGAAAGAACAATAAGCTATAAAGATATATACTTACAAAGGACAATAGTTATAGTGAAACCTAAAAGGTCATTTGTTCCCAGGAATAAAACAGAAGTAGTGGAGTGATGAGGGCAATTAATATAAGAATAGATTAACTCTTTTATGTTGAGAAGAGTTTTTAATATCCTGGAATTTTTGTTATTCCAAATAAATTTGCAAATTGCCCTTTCTAACTCTATGAAGAATTGAGTGGGAATTTTGATGGGAGTTGCATTGAATCTGTAGATTGCTTTCAGCAAGATGGTCATTTTTCCTATATTAATCCTGCCAATCCATGAGCATGGGGGATGTTTTCATCTTATGAGATATTCTTCAATTTCTTTCTTCAGAGACTTGAAGCTCTTGTCATACATATCTTTCACTTGCTTGGTTAGAGTCACACCAAAGTATTTTATATTATTTGTGATTATTGTGAAGGGTGTCATTTCCCTAATTTCTTTCTCAGCCTGTTTATCCTTTGAGTAGATGTATCCTACTGAATTGTTTGAAATAATTTTATATCCAGCCACTTTGCTGAAGTTGTTTATCAGTTTTAGGAGCTCTCTAGTGAAATTTTTGGGGTCACTTATGTATACTATCTTATCATCTGCAATTAGTGATAGTATGATTTCTTCCTTTCACCAACCAAAAAGTACACATGGAGAGACCCATAGCTCCAGCTGCATACGTAGCAGAGGATGGCCTTGTCTGGCATCAGTGGGAGGAGAGGCCCTTGGTCCAATGAAGGCTTGATTCCCCAGTACAGGGGAATGCCAGGGTGGGAGGTAAGAGTGGGTGGATGGGTGGAAGAGCACTCTCATAGAAGCAGGTAAAGGAGGGAAGGCATAGGGGGTTTCCGGGGGGACCTGGAAAAGAGATAACATTTGAAATGTAAATAAATAGAATATCCAATTAAAAAAAGAATAGATTTACTCCCTCATACACATGGTATTTGTCAACCAATAATCCAGTTTTCTTCCTTTTCCTCTCCCTTCCTTTCTCCCTCTCACTGATCCTCCTTCCCTCCCTTCCTTCCTTGCTTTTTCCCTTCCATTCTTCCTTCCTTGCTTCCTTGTCTTCTTTCTTCCATCCTTCCTTCCTTCCTTCCTCTTCTCCTTATTCTTTCCTTCCCCTTTTGAAGTAGTCTCCCTATATGATCTTACTTAACTAGTCAAAGTTGGCCCTAGATTTATAATCTTTTAACTTTGGCTCCCAAGGACTAGGAATACAGCCATATTCTACCACTGTGGGATATCAGGGTCCTTCTTTGGTTTAGTCCATATTCTGTCTGGTTAGATCTTCTCCTGATTACTGTTGTCTCTATAAAAACATGTCTCATGTCAGACTGCGGGACAAAAAGCCTCATTTAAAGAACAGAACCTCGCGGAAGCATGCCACTCTCGCACTCGTACTCTTCCTCCCATAATTTTGTCTTTATGCATGCATGGTCCTTGACATTTCATTTCTATACACTCTTCCTGCAATTCTACATATATGTGCTCCTCTATTGAGGAATGCCTGATGGCTTCTCATCTCTAGTGAAAAATAATCAAACACAATGAATTAATTTCTTTTCTAATAGTACAGAAAGCCCAGCTAAATAGTCTGTCATTTTCATTCATAACAAAGGAAAATGTAGCAATAGCAGCTGAATTTATTCTTATAAATAAATTCAGTTGTTCAGTTTTAAAATAATAGTATTTGAAAATAAGAAAGTAGACAAATTTCAAAGGTTGGTATGAGTGGGCATTTTCTTTTTGTATATTATTTTCCTTGGTGTTTCTTTTTTCTCTTCTTCTCCTTCTTCTTCTTCTCCTTCTTCTTCTTCTTCTTCTTCTTCTTCTTCTTCTTCTTCTTCTTCT
>JADRCH010000322.1:2022515-2068727 GCA_019843965.1 Rhynchomys soricoides | reverse complement strand
CTTCTTCTTCTTCTTCTTCTTCTTCTTCTTCTTCTTCTTCTTCTTCTTCTTCTTCTTCTTCTTCTTCTTCTTCTTCTTCTTGTAAAAAATGATGTTCTCTGATGTTGGTCCCCACCCTCTGTCAGGAAAGCTCCTTGGATAAATTTCTTTTATTTTTACAGTTCTTTCATCTTGGTGCAAAGTAGGAGACTTTTGAAAGTTGAGTATCTGAGAATACTGGCTGTGAGGCATCTACTTTGTTCAGGTGTGGCTCCAATATTTTACTCATAAAATCTGAGACTTTGAATAAGTCTGTAATTTTATTGGTCATCTTATTTGTGAGATACTTAAAAGTTTGAATAAATTTTGAACTGAAGGATATTTTATGTGGTACAAGATAAGGATCTGATGTAGTTGAGTCTTCTCACCACTCCATCATCATCTTCATATGAAATTGGTTAATAATGATTCTCTTATTTCTAACAATGATGTATTAGTCTTAGACATATTAATTTTACTTAGTCCCTATAGTAAGGGAACTCTTTTTATTCTCTACTGCATTTGGACATGAAATAAAGATCATGAGGTAATAAAGAATTAGTTTGAGGATTCCACTTTTCCCCCTACTATTCAGAATGTATTTAGGTTAAACTGAAATGTAAATTTTGACTTAATAAAATATAAATAAAAAATAAAGTAGAATATGACAAAAGTATTGAGGGTTTTTGCACTTTTGATAACTGATAATGAAATGTGATTTAATATTTTCTCTATAGGAAGATTTTTTTTTCTAAATTCTATAGTGAAACGATACGAATACATGAATGGTATCAATGGATCTTAAATTCTAATAATACAAAGCAGACTAATATGTAAAAGAAGTTATATTATTCACCACAATAAGCATATGCATGGTACTATAATTATAGAGTTAAAATAATTGCCATTGTTCAACTATTAGGATGGGAAAATTGAGATCCATAGGATATGGAGGAACTGGAAAGTCTAGAAAAATTTTCTATGATAAAATTGCTTTTTATTGCACAAGCTTTCATGTCTCATGCAAGTTCATAAGAAATTTGAGGATGGGTTCTAGTTAGCTTTAAGACGAGAGAATGGTGTGATGGAGAGATGGCTCAGTGGTTAAGAGCACTGACTGCTCTTCCAGAGGTACTGAGTTCAATTCCCAGTAACCACATGGTGGCTCACAACCACCTGTAATGGGATATGATACCCTCTTCTGCTGTGTTTGAAGATAGCTACAGTACGCTCACATATAATAAATAATTCTAAAAAAAATGTTTAAAAATAAAATAAATAAATAAGACTAGAGAGTTGTACAATCATTATACAAGTCTACTGTGATACATTTGCTGATGAAACATTTTCTTTAGTTTTATTTCAAGAGGCATGAACACTACTGTCCTCTTTGATGATATAGAATGCTTACATTATCATTCTACAAGGTTTGAAGGTATAATTATATTAAAGATACACGAGACTGGGGCTGCTCTTCCAGAGCCAAGTGTACTTAGTGGTAGGTATCTCAGTTGTTTCTTGAAAAGTAAGGGGATTTATTTTCATGTATGAAAGTTCATGTGGAAAAGTACCTCTGGTTTATCTCACTATACAGCAGTGACAAGAGGGTGAACCATTTGTTCTCAGCTACTCTGCATCTGACAGTTTTTGTCTTTTGGATTTACATGATTTTCAGAGGCTATATAGTAAACAAACAAAACAATAATAAGAAACAAAGAAACAGCAAAATCCTCTGTTCTTTTCTAGTAGGTGGACCTATGTAGAAATAGACCTTCCCTCCTTCATGTCCCTTTATGTTTAATCGGCTAGAAATTTATACTCAAACAAATCTTCAGGGAAAGAAATACAGCAGCCATGATTATCATTGGCGAGTGAGGCATTATCCTTTCCTGCTTCATCAAAGCCTTTCCCAAATAGCTGACAACATGCAAGAGGGTAGACTTGTACATAAAACTGGAGTTCATTGAATAATTGGAGAATATAGAGATGGGAATATGATTATTTTTATTCATGAATACACACTTGACATATGATGTTTGTGTTTGTGGTTTTATATTCAGTATAAACTAAATTACTTCAGTTCTTACATTTATGGAAGAGAGGAGGGAAAGTGTAAGGATAGAATGAAAAGACAGAGAGAGACAGGGAAAAAGGAGAGGGGGGGAGAGGGGGAGAGACAGACAGGAAGGGAGAGGGAGAGAGAGAATGAGAAATTTTAGACAGATATTTCTGATGTTTTTGACAAGACTAGATAACACAGAATAAACATGTCAATAGACCAAGTATTAGAATTATATTGTGAGAAACTGATTAAAATTGTGTGGCTACTGTTTCTTTCTTAGCATGATGCCAACTTATTTCAGTAATGTATTAAATAGCTCTTTGAAATATAGAAGCCAAAAAAAAAAAAAAAAGAAAGAAAGAAAGAAAGGAAGAATGAAAGAAAGAAAGAAAGGAAAGAAAACCAACCAATGTCCTTTGGAGCTAACACTTTTCAAGAGTTTCCAAATTAATGGAATGAAATAAAACATCAAGACATTGGCAGGAGCTGATTGGCAGAAATTCCTGATAGCTTGATACATCTGTCTCCTGAAGACACAAATGGGTTTCTCCTTGTAAAAGAGAATGAATAACTGAGGCTGACACTAAAGCACAAGTCTAGAGAAAAATGACTTCCTACCTTTTGCCAGAAAAAGCACATTTTCCAGTTTGATACCTTTGTGCCAACTAATTGATATCATGGGTCTAAAGAAGGATAGTGTATTCACAGTCCCAGATACTACATCCTTAATATGCAGTTAAACAATAAATAAAAAGATGTTGAAGTAATGTGGTACCCTCCTTCTCCTCCTCCTCTTTTTTTTTTCTTTTTCATTATTTTTTATGAGGACAATCTCTAAATTCACAGTTTCATTTATTTATTTTTCTTTGAAACTAGTACCTTTACTCATACAAGATACTGTGGTTATAGTTTTCACTTATTCTACTTCTCTCAGTTAGTTCCTCCCCATGTCCCAGAACCCCCACTGCATCCAGTCTATTTCTGTGTTTCATTAAAAAAGAAGAAAATTGTGACAAGCAAATGTGACAAAATAAAATTTAAGATGAAGCAAAAACTATCATACTGAAGTTGCATAGAGCAATTCAAATTAAGGAAGAGTTCCAAGAGCAGGAACAAGAGCCAGAGACCCATGTTTTCTCATAGTCAGTAGTATCATAAACTGCTGAGTTAATAGACATGATGCAGAGGCACAGGTACAACCCCATGTAGGCCATGTTCTTGTAGCTTCAATGTCCTTGAGCTCCTATGAGCCCTTGTTAATAGATTCAGAGGGCCTTATTCTCCTGGTGTGCTCTATCCCCTCTGACACTTATTATCTTTGTACCTCCTCTTCTGCAGGATATCCTGAGATCTGAGAGGTGGAACATGATAGAAACTCCAATGTCAACTATCTCTTTTTATGTCTGGCTGTGGGTCTCTGCATCTGTTTCCATCTGTTGCCAGAGATACCAAGATATACTTACCAGTGTTTACAGCAATGTCTGGGCAGTATTGAATTTTATTAACCTCCTAAGCTAATCTGGCTACCTCCTAGCCATGATCCTATGATTCTTGTATACTATTATTGATCTACTTCTTTGGGCTTCACTTGTTTTTTTCTCACTGTGTCTTCTTGGAATCTCTCCTCCTACTGGATGATTAGAATCTCCCTTCTTCTCTTTCTTTCCCCAGACTGGCAGAAGTTTCCCCTCTATTCTCTCTTCTGCCCAGCCACTGGGAAATCAGCATTTATTGACAAGGCAGAAAATAAATGGTAAGAAAATGTTTACAGGAACTTGAGACAGGAGACTCTCGACATAAATATTAAAATGCTGTGTCCTGATTGAAGCAAGATAAGAGGGCAGAAAAATCAGCATTTGAATAACACAAAGATAACATTTATACAGTACACAACACCATTATGCCTACAAATACAAACCAATCTGAATTATTCTACAGGCAGACATACAATTTTACCAGCACCATTTGTTGAATGTACTATCTTTATTTCAGTGTGTATTTCTAGCTTCTTTATTTTAAAAAAAAAAAATCAGGTGTTAATATATATTTGGATTTATGTCTTAAATTGATTCCACTGAAAATGTGTATGTTTTTATGCTGATTCCATGCAGATTTTATTACTATAACTCTGTAGTATATCAGATTGTGTATATCAAATTGTGTTTGTTTGTTTGTTTGTACACTTTTTCCTTTTTTTTTTTTTTTTTGTTTTTTTGTTTTTTTGTTTGAGACAGGGTTTCTCTGTGTAGGCTGGATAGTCCTGGAATTTACTTTGTAACCAGGCTGGACTTGAACTCATAGATATCCACCTTTTCTCTGCCTCCACTGTGGAGTGCTGGGATTGATTAAAGGCATAAACCACCACCACCAGACTTATACAATATCTTAAAGTCTAAGAAGGTGATACTTCCAAAAGGTCTTGCATTTTTCAGGATTGTTAAAACTAGCCTGAATGTTTCATTTTCCACAACAAATTGAGAATATTCCTTTGAAGGTCTATAAAGAATTGTGTTGGAATTTTAATGGGGATTGCATTGAATCTGTAGATTGCTTTCAGTAGGATGGCTACTTTAAGATTACTATGTAATCCCAAAGATCTACAAGCATGGGAAAGTTTTTCATCTTCTGATATCCTTTCAACTTCTTTGTTAAAAGACAACAAGTTTTTATCATACAAGTTTTTCATTTGCTTAGTTAGAATTACCCCAAGATACGTTCTATTATTTGAGGAATCCATTCTGTAAGTGTGTGTGTGTGTGTGTGTGTGTGTGTGTGTGTGTATTTAAATTGAGAAATTGAGAAAATTGATATTGAGAGATATCAATGACCAATAATTCTTGATTCATATTATTTTATACTTGGTGATAGTGATGGTGGTTGTGTTGGTATATGAGTGAGTGTGTATGAAAGTGTGAGTAGGTATGTGTGCAAATGTGCACACATGTGCTTGCATTCATCTTTTATTTTGAATTTTCAGGTTTGGAATTGTTTATTCACTGTGTTTTTTTCTAGCACTTTCTATTCGGCTGGTTTGTAAATTGATATTGTTTAAATTTGACCTTACTATGAAATATCTTGTTTTCATCTATGGTAATTGAAAGTTTTTCAGGGTTAGTAGTTTGGTTTGGTATCTGTGGTTTCTTAAAGTCCTTAGCACATCTGTCCAGGCCCTTCTGGCTTTTAGAATCTACATTAAGAAGTCAGGTGTAGTTTTAATGGCTCTGAATTCACATGTTACTGAGTATTTTTCCCTTGGGCTTATAATATTCTTTCTTTATTCTGTATGCTTTGTGTTTCAATTATGTAGCAAGGGACCTTTCTTTTCTGGTCCATTCTATTTGGTTGCTTTGTACGTTTCTTGTATCTTTAGGCTTTTCCTTTTGTAGACTAGAAATTTTCTTTTTTGTTTCTTTCTTTTTTTTTCTTTCTTTCTTTCTTTCTTTCTTTTTTTTTTTTTTTTTTTGTAGATATTTTTTGGACCTTTGGATTGGGTCTCTTCACTATCCTTTATACCCATTATTCTTTGGCTCTTAGATGTAGTCTTCAGATTATCTGAATTTTTGCATGAGTTTTTTCAGCATTTATCATTTTCTTTGACAGATGTTTTCATTTTTCTTTATGCATTCATTATATCTTCAAAGCCTGCGGTTCTTTCTTCCGTTTCTTATATGCTGCTGGTAAAACCTGTCACTGGAGTTCCTATTCCAATTCCTACATTTTTTTATTTCCAGAATTTCCTATTTGTGTTTTCTATATTGATTCAATTTCTATTTTCAAATACAGAACAATGCTATTCATTTCTAAGAATTGTTTCTGTTTCCTTGGATTTATTTTAAGAGATTTATTAACATATTCTTTAAAGGTCTCTACCATCTTCATATAGTTGGTTTTAAGGTCTTTTCACTTGGGCTTCAGATTTGTTGGAATATTCAGGGCATGCTATGTTAGGATATCTGAGCTCTGGTGGAGAAATACTGTCCTTGCATCTGGGTTTGGAAAAGTTATCTGTCTAAATGCTGATTTCTGCGTTCCTTTGTCAGGTGAGCATTTTGTTCCTTAATTTTTATTTTCTTTATTTTCAGAGAATGAGATGTCTTTGTGTTGCCTGTTTTACTGGCCTGCTCTGTGGGTGCATTCATAGGAAATGCCTACTAGTTTTGGAAGCAGGGATATTAAGATGAGTTGGGGGAAGTAAAGGTGGAGGTGGAGGTTTTGTGATCTTTTGGGCATGGTGTGAGTTAGAGTAGAAAATGAAATCATAGTAGTTTCTTGCTACAGTTCTGGGAATTGGGATGCAGGAGCAGTAGGAAGGGTGTGGGTCTGCCTTCGGCCTACTTGTTGTCTTGGGAAGAGAGGACTTTGTATTAGCATGGCGTGCCTGGTGAAACTGAGGTCTGATAAAATGCAAGAAGTGTTGGGCAAGAAGTTAAAAGTGGAAAGTTTGTGGAATCCACATGAGATGTGGGCATAAAGGAATGGATGCTGCAGTTAGTGTTTTATTGCAGTGGGAGGAACAAGACTGAGGGATTGGTTTGGGGAAGAGATACAGAGAATAGACAGTTTGTTGGCAGTCTATTTGGTTTTCTGGCCGGTATCAGTTTCGTATCTTTCTTTGTGATGGGTCTGGTTTCATGAGTTGTGGTTGAGTAGTAGATGGATGGGTTCATATACCGACTAATCTGTTCACTTATTCATATTTCATTCAATTATTTAAGAGTTTTATTCTGAGCATTATAAGCCTTCAGGTTTATGAAGACGGAAGGATGGAGTTTGAGGCATGCATCAGGTAATGAAAGGAGCACAAACTACCAAGCCTACATTCTTCCTTGGCACTCTTTATGACTCCATAGGACTAACATTACAGCCTCCAGTTCTTTTAACAGAATATTGAGGCTCTATGTTTACATCAAGTCCATTCAATGTGGTTATAACCATTGGTGCCATCTTGTTCTTTAAACTCATAGTTTGATATTCCAGTACAGAGATCTTTCTACTATGAAGTGAATTGCTCTCTACAACTAATCACAGACTCACCCTGTCTCTAAGTATTTAGACAATTCTGCTGTCAAATTCCTAACTCTCTTGAATTTTTGAGTGGATCCAAATCAATCCAACACAATTAAGAGAATCAGACATCTCAAAGCTGAAGTCAATTGGTAGTGCTAATAGAAGCCCCTGTGCTTAAGATATTAGAATTTTACCAAAGGAATGAAAAAATGTACTCTGATGAAGGGCTTCTGCTTTACCAGAAGTAAAATAAATGTCCTTGGTATATTAAATGTGTTTTCTACAGTCATTTTTAGCTCCTCTTTAATGATTTAGGCTTCCCTCATATAGAATGAAGATGATAGACCAAGAGCTTAAGTACAAATACCAAAGATAATTTACAAAAATCTTTTAGAATTAGATCTTACTATATGTTCAAGTGCTTACCAGCCTTAAAGCCAAACAGCTCAGTTGCTGACATACCTAAAACTGGTTCTTCTCTTTACATTGCATAATAGGAGAGAGAGAGACTGGATCAGAGAGGCCAAGGGTCTTACACAAAGTTCCATTCCATTATTGAGCTATTTTCCTCTTTGTCTCAATATTCTTTTGACTAGCTAGACTAGTGGTTAACTGGATAAGACATATTGTCTACCACACATAAAAATGTTCAAAAATTGTATAGTTTTATTAGGCGTACTTCATGTGTCTGAGTAGAAGAAATGGTACATCAGAGTGTTTAGCATTTTTTCTGCTAAATTGCCAGCTTAAGAGCAATCACCACTGCTACCAAATACCCAAAATTACATGGGCAATTGATAATAGATTGGTGCCTTAAAAGCCTTCAAACTTGTTTTTCAAAATTAACCATTCTCTTTGTAAGTTTAGTGTTTCACAACAGTTAAAGAATGTCAGTTAACACAAACTCTACTGAATAATGAATGAAAAGATCTTTTCTTGTGTACACATAAATACAATATTCAATTTGATTAATGCATGTAAAAAGGAAATAGTTGTATGATCACATTTGAGAAGAATACTTATGATCATGATGTAATTTTGAATTTATACATAAATTCAAATTTATAATTGCAAATGTTTGTTGCATGGACAATATAAAATATGGACCAAGAGCAGAGACACAGGAAAGTAAATAATATTTGTTCTAGGCTTCAAATTAAATCTTTCCATTTTGTGCCTGCCACCCTGTTGGCAATGTCACTAGGTCTTTTCAGATGTCAGTGCTTTAAATTCCAAGAAAACAACCAAAAGGAGCTCATTTTTGTTAAGGTTGTGGTGTACAATGTTTCCTAACTATTCTGTTGCATAGTTATAGTCCAGATACAGTTTTTTTAAATAGACCTTGTACTCCATTGTCCAATAGTAGCCTAAAAAGTAAATTCTTTAAGTTCCATCAAAGTCAGTTTTTGAACACTCTTTTACATATGACTAATAATAATGTATTTCACCAACCCTATCAACATGTCAGTAGGATTGGTTATAAAAATTAGAGAAATCGGGATTTTTATCAGGCACTAACTGGCACTTTGTTGGTATTGTCAGTCAAGACTGAGAACCCAACAAAGACCCAAATGTTATATGCAAAATTACAGTAAGGATCAGAAATGCATAAGTCTTGACATTGGGGCTGGTGGACAGACAGATGTTTGTACTGCTTAAAGATAATGTTCAGAGTGTAGGAATTCATCCTACTTGGTCATCTGCTCTCTGGGTTACTATAGAAGGCTTGTTTTTGTTTCTTTTTGTTGATGTTGTTGTTGTTGTTATCATTGTTGTTTCGGTTGGTTGGTTGTTGTTCAGTTGTTTTTCAGTAACTAAAAGTATGCAGTGGGAGCAAACACTTTGTATTCTAATGGGTACTTTAAAGTGATAATATAGCATTCAGGGATAGAGATAAAGGTCATTGACACACTTGGCTAACATGTGCCAAGCCTAGTATATAAGCACTGGCACAGCATGATGGCAGGCACAGTGACAAATGCCTAAAACTTCAGCTCATAGGAAGTAGAGGCAAGAGGACTAAATTATTAATTTTTTTTCTCAGATGCATCGTGAACTTGAGCACAGCCTGGAGCAGTGATACTTTCTCTGAAGAAACAATGGAGATAATAATGATAATAATAATAATAATAATAATAATAATAGCATATAATGTGATACAATATAATATATAGCATATTATACAATTTACAGATATAAACTCTTTGAATTTTCAAAGCAATCCAATGACTGTCCCATCTTGTCACTTAAGAAAACAAGATGAAGGAGCTGGTGACAGGGCAGAGCATCAGCCTGGGGAATGTTGCAGTCATTCACTAAAAATGCCCTAGACTACACAACAAACAAAAAGACCTAGACATAGAAGGTTAAATGACTCATAGAAGGTCCTGAACATGGTTTACATCAGAGCTAGGGTTCCAATCCAAAACAGTGAGTGGGCTGATGTGCAGCTTGAGCAAGTAAATTAATAATGCCCAAATCTATGTAGTTCTTTCACTTCTCTTTAAATCAAACAAACAAAAAAACAAAATAATTACATATTCATCCCATCCTCTCAGCTAATGAGAAAGTGTGCAACAGTGGATGCCATTTACACTGACATTAGTATTTGACCGACACAAATGCTATTTTAGATACTTCCTGGCATTTTCATATCTTATTTAGTAGACAATGGAAATACAGTGGTATTAAATAGCAAGTCCCTCCTTCTTCTAGAAAATGCCATATTATAGACTAATCACAAGATCTCTTCATTTCAGCATCAACTCAATAGTCTTCCTGTGTCTTTGGTAGGTATTTACCGTAAAAACAGGGAAGCCAATGAAAGGAGATCTGTTTGCTTTATGCCATGGTTTAAATTCTCGATTAGTCTTACTTCAGATCTTAAACAATTCTTCAGAGCTTCAACTTCTTTGTATAGAAATATCATGGACTATTTGAATGTAGTAACAAAAAGTATCGTTCAAGAACCTGTTTAAATTACAGCTTTAAAAACAAAGATTTCTGCAGTCTTAATTAATCTGATTAGGAATTGTTCCTGCTACATAATTCATAGCAGATTTATGTGAAATCCCTTCTGATTCCAATGCTTTTCTGGACTGTGTTGTAGATAAATGAAGCACTTCAGTTGGGCATCACATGTGCACACATTCCATTGATATAAACAGGAAGGAGAGTCTAAAGCTTATTTCTCAAAAAATAAATATTGATGTTTTATGTATACATTTATATATCTACACAAAAAGGCTTTTGCAAAGCCAGTTATTGATAAACATGAATAGTGACATGTATTTTAATACATATATTACATCAACCTTTCACCTGCTTTGCTTTTGCTTCACATATTGTCTCCATTGTGAATTTTCTGAGTTGAGTATTAAAGGTCAGAGGAACAAGTAATATTGATCTTAAGACTACATTCAAAAGCTAGGCCTTTATATCTTTGCCATCCTATTCAATTCAGACCATCTCTGCTCTACAAAGACATACCAATGAAAGCAAAATTTAGTAAACAATCTCTGAAAGGCATTTTTATTTTTTGCCTTCCCCTGAAAACCTAAATCAATACTTGACCTTTCCACATTCCTATCAAGATAAATTTGGAGTCTGTCAGTTTTGGCTTAGAGCTGTGGAATGTGTGTCAAGATACACTTGTCCTGTGAACTCTTTCTTCTTTTATGAAACCACATGTATGTTAGGCATATGTACATATGTATGCTTGCATATATATATGTACATATGACTATTAGATGTAATATATATGTAAGAATATCAGATGTACATATAAGTATGTGCTAGGTGAATAATGTATTTATAAGTATATATGTACATATATTATAGTAGAAGTACATATGAATATATGAATTTAAGTGTATGTATATGTGTACAATTCTGCTTTAGGAATTGAGTCCATAATCAATAATATCATCCCATCACTAAATGTAAATATGATTTCATAGCTTGTACAGTGCATTCATTTTACTGTGTTAATAAAATACATATTTATGGGTAAGTAGGTACATAGAATATAATTTTTAAAAAAAGGTTTCTTTAGAAATTAATGAAGTCAAATTTTTACAGCTAGTTGAGACATAGGTCTAGATACCAAATGCCTCCTAACCCAGAACTCTAAGGAAGGTCTTCCTCACTGTATACCTAAGAAGCAGAAGGTCAGTTAAACCTGGATTTTTGCTGTGTCACAATTACTGCAGTAAAAATAGCAGAAAATGACATGACTGTTAGTTTTCACTAAGGAACACCATCAGCATAAAGGTTGAAGTCAGTTCTTTCAAATTAAGGGACCTTATTAGAGCCAAGGAGTTTCTTCAGTGTAACAGGAATAAAAGGAAACACATTAATGCAAAATGAGAAGGTGAAAGGCCTGGTTTCGTGCCTGTTTCTTATCTCAGGTATGCAGGCCACTTGACCTCTGAATTAAATGTTCCATTCATTCAATTCTTTTTCAGTTATTTTTACTTTCATTTGATCAAACTTCTTGGATATAAGGTTGGGAGAGAAGGATCAGGAAGTATGTATATTTGGAAATATCTCTGCAAGCTTTCATCTAATTGTGACTGGTGTGTACAAGAGTGGGTGCAAAAGGAACCATGTGTCCTCTGGGATACCTTGAGTTAGTGACATGAATTGAATTGAATCTAGGTTAAATTTGGCCTCATCTACTGAGCAGTTAAATGACAGCATGCAATGTCTTAGTTGTCTTCGTACTTAACCACCTTCTTATAGAGGACAGAATAATACATTGCTCATAGTACTATAATGAGAAAAGTAGAGTCCATATATCAAAAACTAAAATGACGTCACCAATAAGAAAGTGTGCACTGGCATCAAGGCCTGCTATAATTTGTAAGAATGATTGACATCTGGTTGTAAGTGACCTCCTTTCTGAGAGCTTCAGACGGCTTGATCTTACAGAAGAAAAAAAAAAATTCATGAGTTTAAAACTATCTAAACATGAAAAGATAAATCTACCTTGCTTTTAGAATTTTAATTAACACTTCAACTTGGGAAATCAAGGAAAGCATATGGAGCCAGTTCAGTTCTGAGATGAGGCAAAGTCTTTCATCACAAGTTGGCATGAAGATTAGAGTGATTCTGGCTTTCAATCCAAATAAATGGAGAGCTAGTGTACAGAAGTCAGCAAGGTCAGACAACTTTAAACTATTTCTTTTCTGTGATAAATTGGAAAGAGATAAATAACTTGTCAGGAATAAAGAAAAAGAATACTACCTGATATTCTTTGCTTAATCAACTCCTTTAAATATGAAATAAAGCAAGTATCACATTTACATAAAAAGACTTTTGTGAGAAAAAAGATATTCATAAAATTTCTTTCATTGTAAGCAGTGTTCATATGATGTGTTTATATATGTCAGTATATTTTTAATATTTTGATGAATATAACTTACCATTAAATGTTATGGTATATGGTATAGTTCATATGTACATATATTTGCATATGATATAAATCACATATTTTATACAAATTGCATTATATATCTATCAATGTAGAAAGAATTATATTTTCTTTCATACATACTCAACAATACCTTTGGGACTCACAGCTAACAATGTTGGCTTGGAATTTATGGCTTTCATTCATTAGCTTCCCAAATACTGGGGTTACTATCATGAACCCCTACACTTGGCTCATCCAAAAATATTTTCTGTCATTTTATTTGATTCCAAAATACAACATAGTGAGCAGTTCCCTTTTTTACTTTTGACTGAAGTGTGAATTTTGTAGAACTGCGTGTGGAGATGAAATGAGATTCGCTTCAGCTTTAACTAGAACTACATTTGTGGGCTTGGTAACTCTAGGTTAATGGGGTCTTAAAATACAGTTATTGTCCTTGGTTGCATTACTGTCTTAATAAGCATAGGATTTTAGCTGAAGACAAGTTTACCTACACTTTGGACACAATGTTACATCTGAGAGGCATACCCATTTCATAAGCAAGGAGGAGTGGTGGAAGACCAGGAATGCTGCTAAGTACCTCACAATATAGAGTACAACAACAGCATACACCTAGTCACAAGCCTGAAAGTCATTTATGTAGAGTTGGAAAAGACTCATCTACAGAATACGAAATGTGAAATTGGCTGAAATACAGGAATGTAGGTGAAATGACAGAATAGACCAAAGAAGGACACCCTGGTAGCTGGAAGATGGCCATAGAAGATGTGAGATAAGCATACTGAGGCTTGCCCCTGTGAGCATAGGACAGATTTTAAAGATATTCTGCTCCTAAGTGGAGGTGCAAAATAATACATTTAGAAAACACACTAAGCAATAAGGCTTTCACTTTATCTACCATGAAAGTGAGCTTTGACTCAAAACTGATTAGCATGACCTATATGGAATCCATTCCCCAAAGGAGTTTTACTTTACAGATACAAAACCTACAAAGACAAGAGACATGATGCTGTTTTCTTTGTCAATTAAAGCAATAAAGATAACCCAAGAGGAAAAAATCATTAAGAAGTCAACAGCAAATATTTCCTCTTGGATTAACTGGCAAAGAACAAGCCCGAATTTGAATTCTCTGCTTCTTCCTCAGTATCTGCTATCTTTCTCTAGTTTGTTGTTTCTGTTATGTCTAGTTTGTATTTTAAGTGTCTGTGATGTCTGAATTTTTCTGATTCTGTCTCTAACAAAGGGCTTTGCTCTGTATTTATTTAAAAAAAAAAAACAAGAAGGCATGATATGAAAAAAAGAAGCGAGGTTTTGGAGAAATGTTTAACAGAGTTTTACAAAGGAAGAAACTACACTGATAACAACTGACTCAGAATAGTAAACAACACCGAAACACATGATATTAACCTATATCCATTGTCTTAGTTAGTGTCAGTGTCCAACAACATAAGAAAAAAAAAACTCCTTTTTTCCCCTTATGTTTTGTTTTTTAAGACAGGGCTTCTCTGTGCAGCCTTGGCTGTCCTGGAACGCACTCTGTAGAGCAGGCTAGCCTTGAGTGCAAAGAGATCTGCCTGCTCCTCTGCCTCTCAAGTGGTGTAGTTGCACCAATCCCTAGTAACTAAATATTCAAACATATAAGCCTATGAAAGCCATTCCTATTCAAAGAACCACATGCATGCCACTTTCAACGTTCATGATAGATGAAGCATTGAAATAGATCTATCTATTGTCTGATAGATAGATTTTTTAAAAAGATGCCTTCAGACTGGTGGCTGATTACAGCAAATGATTACCATAACACATGCATGTGCACATAAATTACTCTGTGTTAGAGGAATGAAAAAGTATATAATTTAAGATTGTGAAGGTGTGCATTAGCTTATGGTATAAAGACGGGTTACATAGCAAACCTGCTCCCATTATTATCTTAAAGGAAATTTGAATTTAAACAGCATTATAAGTTGGTGAGTGTTTTCTAATGTGTTGTGATCAAATCTAGATTCTATCATTTTCATTGTTTTGTATATTAAGACTTCTATGTTCTAAGACTCTCCCATAACTTCTCCTGTAGCTATTTTTAAATGAATATAAAAGATCATTGAGACCATCTCATTCTGTAAGTCTGCCTGGACTCGAGCTCGCTATGTCACATGGGCTGCCCTGTAACTCTTGGAAATCATCCTGCTTCAGCCTGAAATTACAAATGTGTGCCACCATGACCCTGTGAACACTCAGGGCAAGGGGTTGAACATCTGTTCAAGACAACCTGTGCTTTTGTGGACTCTATGAGCCAAAATGTCTTTCCTATTGTCAGAGAAGCTATTGAGAAGGATAATTGATGTCTGGGAGTAGGAAACACAGTAGTTTCCGAAGAATTTAATTAAGAAAATGAAAGGAGTGTGGTGGACTTACTAGATGTACCACACAGGTCTTTTGACATGTCCACGAGATGGCAGGAATGCAATTTTAAAAGATCCATGTGTAAGTTCATTAAAAATGATAAATATGAAAGTGTTGAGTAGATATGGTTGAAATAAATTAGAATGGGGAAAGCTTTCAGTCTCTTGAATGACTAAAAGACAAACAAACATGCCACCTTGAAAAACAGCATCTGCTAGACATTGGTGGCGCACACCTTTAATCCCAGCACTTGGGAGGCAGAAGCAGGCAGATTTCTGAGTTTGAGGCCAGCCTGGTCTACAGAGTGAGATCCAGGACAGCCAGGGCTATACAGAGAAACCCTGTCTTGGAAAAAAAAAAAAAAAAAACACCACCACCAACAAAAAGAAAAACAGCATCACTCATTTCTTGTGGAGCACTGGGCTTTGAATCTTTCAGCTGTTGTGTTTAAGTAGGCTCAGATCTGTAAAAATTCACACCAAATAATTAAAGATATTATTATCTCTTTATGAACATAATTATTACAGGGTCTTTAACTAAATATATTACCCGTGCATACCTTCATTTCTAGTGGTAATATTTTAATTTCAATTCTATTAATAATGGAGTATATATCACATTGAGACTACTTGCTTCTATATTTAAAAGAAGATGAAAATTAAAACACTTTTACTGATAACCTCTTATGTAAGCAGTGATTTGAAACTTTAAACCAGAATTGGTTAAAAAAAAAAAATCAGCAGGCATATTTCACTGTAATTTAGTGACAATTTCTCTCTTTGTGGTAAAAACAGTAGGGGTGAGGGAACCCACATGCCTCAATTCCTAGTCCTGCTAAGAGGAGATGAGACAGCTTTCATCAGAAGTAGAAAAATGAATCTGTCACACAGGTGGTGTCATTGAGGCATGTAAATGAAAACTCGTGATACCATGTCCTGTATCCCTTATTTAATAACATTATGAAGTAGCAAACCCAAAGTCTACAGAATTGATTGAAAACAAAATAACTGTTACTATGTAAATATATGGAAACCATATAGACTAATATCATTATTCTCTTTTTCCCTGAGCACAGATAAGAGTGAATAGTTAAAAAATCTATGATATAAATATAAGTATGTAAACAAGTATTAATCACTTTTGAGAATAATATTGGAATTTTAACAGTGGCAATAATTAGCAAATAATAGGGGTCAGATAATAAATTAATAAGAACAATAAAATAGGTTGCGGTATTGAACACTGGACCTCATGCACAGCAGGAATTGTAGTATTTTATTTAATCTGAAAACAACCCCATGAAAGAGACTTTGTTCACATTCTATAGCTGACGAGATATACTCTAATAGAATAATTTAATTCTTTTTGTCAAAGATGGTAATGAAATTAATTTGGTGTTTTGGTAAACTGGCAATTTTTAGATATTGAAATAGATTGTAAGCTGGATGGTGTGGCTTGTTTATTTTGAAATTGGATACAAATAATCTGGTGATTGTTAGGTATTTTGGATTTTACCTCTCCCCACCCCCCTACATTTTTTTTAACATGACATTTCTCCTAGAAGTAGAAAGTCATCCAAACTATTATCAAAGAAACAGATGTAGTATTTTGCAGTCTGTCTATACCTTGCCATTGAGTATGTAGCAGCTGCAAAGTTGCGTGGATTTTTATTACAATTAAATCACAAGAACATATTTATTAACTGGCAGTTGGCAATACTATGGACTTAGGTAAAAGTCATCCTTCAAATGTCTTGGGTTCTAATACAGCTAAGACAAGATGCATTTGCTCATATATAGCATAGCAACATATATGAATGATATGTTACTTACAGTGTTCAGAGTAAGGACAGATGAAATTGGCATGGGTGAGAACTAAGTTAGGGAATTCTAGAAGAAACTACATACCTAAGTGATCTTAGCATTTCCCAAATTTCCCAAGATTGTTGTAGATCTAATAACTTTTTATGCTAATATTGATATGATTGACAAATCAAGATTGTTACCAAAAAGATTCACAAAGAAATCTCGATGAAGAATGCACTGTTCTGTTGCTGAGTAACTCATTAGAAACTAGTCAACATTTCATGCTATTTTTTACCTTGTGCTCACTAGCTAGCTGTTGGAAATATAAGTTAATATAGTTATGCCAGAAAAAATATTTAAAAATATGTAGGTATAATGGAATGTGCCTATCTCTAGCACTAATTGCATGTGAATAATGAATACTTTTCAGACAAATTCTATGTATATCTCATGGTCCACTCAGATCTACAATGTTAGTCACAAGGTTTTTCCCTTTCAAGAATCTAATGCACTCATTGCCTTAATATATTTAGCAATAAAATATTGTTATAGCTTTTAGAAAGAAACTTTCACTTATGAATCTCTGCTATATAAATGGATATTAAATTTCTAGCCATTCAACTTCTGTTAATCACAACCCCAGTTCTTTTCACATGATGTACATAAGTTTAATAATTGGTTAATAGATAAAAGTTTTCTAAGTGTGTGTAAAAAATAATTAAATTAGCAGTTGCTAAATTCTCATACTTTCCCATGGTGTTAACAATTAACACATTCTGCCAATTACTGTAGCTATTTATGTGCTCAGCACCTCCTCAGCTATATTTTCAAAATATTTGGTGCAGATAACAACATCTACTTAGAAAATTCAGAACACTGTACCAAAGAACAGCATGTACTTAGCAGATATGAAATGAATATTTGTCAAAGGGAGATTTGATTGATTAGAAAATGTACACATGATATGTACATAGTAAATCCAACACAGAATGAGAAGCTAGAAGCTGAACGACTAAATGAGTCACAAAGTCTAACTTTTGTCCCTATGTGACAGGCATGCTCAAATTATTTTGGCCTTGCAGACATCAGTTTCCTCAGGAATAATAGAAGGTGTTTCAAATTGAAGAATAGTATTTTTTTCTTATTTTCATGTCCAAGGAGGGCTCTTCATGTGTGGCAAAATGAATGAAGCATTTTCTTAGGTAATAATGGATATTTAAAACACATTTCTTTAAGATGCTTTAAAAAGAAGTGCTTCATTGCTGAAGTTGTTTGAAAAACACTAGTATAGACTACAGTGTTGAAGTTCATCTTTTAAAAATCAATTTAATATCTACCACTTCATCTTCCTGACTCTGTATGACATTGCAAAAAATGAACAGAGTGTTCCGTTGGTTCAAAAACTACATTCAAACAAATTGGAATTAATTTTGTAGAAAATGCTGAGGCAATGTTAGCTAATTGTAAAGGCTCAAAACAGTGTGACGGTTGTAGACAAAGACAAAACACATGCATACTTTCCGTTTTTCAATGAAGAGATTCAAAAATACTTTTTCAGAATGTAATGACTCATTCTACCTCTTTCCAATCCATATTGTTTTAAAGAGAGTCATACTGAAAAGAGTCATAGTTTTTAATAAACAATTCTTCAGGGTTTGCTTGGATACTGCAGATTTGCTTTATTCTCCCAAGCATTATAGACAATCAAGAGGTCAGGGAAAATTGTGCTGGTTTGATTATTGTAGTAGGATGGAGGGATTGCTATTGATGGTTGAATTTTTAAAATTTTAATCTTACTTTTAAATTTTGAGGTATTTGTTTGTTCTGTTGATGTTAGTTATATCCAATCTAGATTTTCTCTATCATACATTCGTGGTCTTTGTTATTTTTCTTTTTGTTTCTCCCATAACTAATTAAATTTTATGAGCACTATTTTACAAGTTGACTAAGCCCTGAAGCTGGTGGGAGAATTCCTTGCATTTTCATGTCATTTTTTGAGGTTAATGCAGAAATATCATAACTTTTAAAACTATTTAACCATAAAGTGTTGAGGACAACACTCCTCAGACTTGCTCCACAATAAATAAAATGATGATGGCGATGAAAACAAAAATAATAAAAATGACAAATGACAATACTTTTGAGAATAATGACATACTTGTGCTGCAATATTAGTTCTCTACAACCTACAACAGAACAAAGAGTTTTGAAGTCATTTATGTGTCGTAAACTTGGTCCCATACCTCAAAAATTTGCTTCAGAACTGGCTTATTAATAGGGATATGGATCAGCATCATTTCTTATAAATATAAGGCCTTATTTATGGTTTTATTTTTTTTTTTTAGACAAGTGTTCTCTGTGCAATTGTGGCTGTCCTGGAATTTACTCTGTAGGCCAGGCTGACCTCAACCTCAGAGAACAACCTGCTTCTGCTTCATGAGTGCTGGGATTAAAGGCCTGCACCAGCACTGCCCAGCTAGCCTAAATTATATCTTATTCATTTGTCATTTCCATCATCCCCTCCCAAAACAACAAAAACAATAAACTAAGCCACTGCTTGAGTTTTGTCTTCCTAATGGAAGAAAATTTTGATGATAAAAAGAAGGAAAGTGAAAGATGGAACTTTTTAAAAGTAAGAGCTATTTCTAATATTCTACATGATAGTACAATAAAGCTGAAAGATACCTAAGTGTATTTGAAGCATAAAAAAATGTACATGACCAAGCCTACAAGATTGAATTTGTAATTTTATTATATGAACTGACTCCTTGTTTGTTAACATAATGAAATTGTGATTTCACAAAAGACCAGCCGAAGGCAGACAGCTTATTAAAAGACGAGAACATGTGCAGCTCCCTGGAGCCTGGCCTTCCTTTTCAGGTAGATTTTTAGTGACTTGTCAAGGCAGGGACTTTTCCAGGAGGAAATGGATGTTTGTCTGGGGTTAGGTTAAGGGTTAGATCCCAGGGCTCCAGTGAACTTGTAGAAGAAATTACTGAGGCGAAGCCCAGAGGAGCACAGAGCTACTGGAAAGGATAAGATTTACTCTCCTTCTGGGCAGACTGCTGAGCAGCATCTCCCATGCACAGTAGGCTGGCCTTCTTCTGTCCTGACTTTGCTTGTCATTCATGGCTAACTACAACATCCGTGATGCCAAATTATTAATTTGAGGTTAAAGTATCTAAAGCCAAATTGTGGAACTGTGAATTAGTAGTCTTTTGTTTTTATCTTTTAACTTTTATTTTAATGGAGTGGAGGCTATCTCGTTTGTGATTTCTAGTTGTCCATAAAAATAGTATTTGGGAGTATATGGTAGCCTATGTCATCCAGCCCAGTGGCCTCATGTGGCAGGTTGAGAAACTAGAAATGAAGGAGAAAGGACTTGTTGAAGCTTACTCAGGTAGAAAGTGCTAGAACACACAGGAAACTCTGGTATGTCTTCATTGGGCTTCCTTTACAAATCAATGAAATGAAGATGTGGGTAGGTTCGAAAGATTTTGGTATGGATCACGTTTGTTCTAATATTCCACTCTGGGGAAATTCAAATTTTAAGCACTTATCTATTCTGCAGTAATAAAATACCTTGAAACAACAATAACAACACATTTCATATTTATGCCCAAGCAGCAGTATTGAAACATTCTGATGGACACTAAATTTCTTAATGTTCAGATTTCTGCTTAGCTATTTATTTAAAAATGTTACCTTGTATAAACATTTGAAAATGCATCTTACTTTTGAGCATGGCTGACAGCTTACTACATAGCACCCTGACACTGTAAATACCTTCTTATGACTCCACTGTGCCTCTGTTGTTTTATTCATAACTGAGAAAGTTCAGATCGCAGGAGTGAATAGAGCCATGAGAATGTTCATGCAGTACAGGACAGCAAACATCAATGCTGTTACGTGGGAATTTGGTTTTCCTTCCCTTTTTTGTTTCTTTAACACACAATTTAGACAAACTGACAGAAATTCTATGATGTTATAGTAGCACACTTTTATCAGAAGTGTGCATGGTTTGTGGCTCTCAACTGAATAAGTTGAGTATTTAGGATATCAGAAGATCCAGAAGAAGATTTTTAAATGCGTAGTTGTTAACTTCTTGACCCCATATATAATTTTAAAATGCACTGCTTCTCAGGTTATAAACTTCATTAATTGTTGTGGGAATAATTCTGTATATTCAAATTATTGAACATGTAAGAGTCTTGTATATCTACTGCATAAATGACATACTCTTAATTTTGCATCAATAATATCCATAAGGTTATCAAATAGTAAAAGAAATTATGAAAATTATTTTGTCTTTTTGTATTATATATTAAAGCCTATGCATGAGTGCATAAAAAAGACATGAAAGGCAAAGAAGGAAGAAGTAAGTGAAGAAACAACTTGATATTTCTAATAAAAATGATTGCTGGAAACACAGACTGCTAGAAAGCAAGTAAAATATGGTACTAGAATAACCAATGTCCATGCATCTTAAAAAGCTATCTCCCTATGAGTCACTTGGGGATATTGTTAAAATGCAAATTCTGATTTAAGATGACTCTGATTCTAAGAGTTCTGAAACTCTTCACTTCTTTATAGCTCCTGGGCAATGCAATGCTGCTTCACTCCAGCACTTTGTGTAGCAAGGTAGTACCTTTCAGGCTAACGGCTATAACCAAGGGTCAAGTCTGTATTTTGCCAAGAAAGAATCATATATTCGTCAGAGTTTATATATCAAGGTAATACCATCCAGCCCCGCTAACACCCATGTTGCCACACCATTAAGAACTTTCTACAGTTTCTACTTTTATTAGAAAATGTTGTGAAAGCACTCAGCTTCTAATGCTTGCCTGGATTTTCTGGATGATAGATAGAGGGAAAGTAGGATTTTATGTGCAGTGGAATTAGGAAGAAACAAGATCTAGAGAGTCTATGCATTGCTGAGGCAGTTGAATTGCTTTTTGGTCCTTTACAAGGTCTTATCTAATAGGAAATCTATTAGATAAGGCAATGGAGAAAGCGGAATGCAGCCTTAAGAATTGTGGACGTATGATTGGTGACCTGAATGCTCTTTCCCTTGACACGCTGAACATTTATGTTGGGTTATATCACTCACTTTTCTAAAATAAATATGAACAGGAAGGAACCATTTGGAATTTCTACTGCATTTTATATTTTAAATTCAATTTATCAAACATGTTCTGGTTACTAGGTTACAAAGTAGTATACTTGGCTTTGGGTAAATTATATTGACCCAGATGGAAACTTCTAGGCATTTTAAGTTTTACATACTAAAGAAACAGACAGGAAAATGTACCCAAAAGTAAGATTGTTTGGCCTTTAAACTTACTAGATTACACAGTTACATATAAAATGAAGAAAGGGAGAGGGGCAATTCTGCCAAGAAATTAGACTTGGTGACTGTTTATGGGATGGAGCCCCTGGTGGGACAGTCCCTGGATGGCCTTTCCTTTATCTGGAAGAAAGAGTTTGAACATAGATTTTTAATTTTATTTTATGTTCTTTACAAATTTTTTTCAGTGTGCTTTGATTATATTTACCAGTCATCTACTCCACCCAGATTCATTCCCTCCTTCCCTACCCACTATCTTTAAGGGGTAACCCTCATAATCCATCAGGTACAGTTGTGCTGATCATATTCTTTGAATGTGTTTCAATGGAGTGTGGTCAACCAACCAAGGATTTCACCATTCAAAGAAATGGACTCTCCCAATTCTAGCATCTAGTAACTGCCAATCTATCCTTATTTTCATGCCTGCCTTTCTTCTCCATGCTTAGATTTTGTCTGAGCCTATGCAGGTCTTACATACACTGTCTCAAGTGTTGAGGATTCTTATATGCAACTGCCTTGCAATTGTGCAGAAGACAGATTATTTTTTTGTAGTGATCCATTGGTTAAAGCACTCACAATTATTCAGTCCCCTCTTCCTCAATGATGCTTGAGTATAGGAAAGAGGCACTGTGGTACAGACACCCCATCTATGGATGAGAATTCCAGTCTTTCTTTCTTCTTTACACATCAATCAGTGGTGGGTCTCTGTGGAATGGATTCTTAACATAAGAACCTAAAGGAGAAGTACCATGAAGAGAGAAATTACCAGTTTACCTAATTCTTTGTAGAAACAAAGATGCCATTCTTTGAAATTCAACAAAACCCAGTTTTGTATTGGACTGTTGGAAAAATGGTACCACATCAGAGTGATACTTCAGCAGCTGAATCACTCAAAAATGGCTTTTTCATAGTGGGTTGTTCCCTTAGTGGCCAGGAGAAAAAGGACACTTTTATGTAAGCATTTCCTCTGAACACAGGAGCATAGGACTTCTGAGGGGGTATAAACCGAAGATAAGAAGACATGCATCATTCCAAATCATATTCGACTCACATGTCCACAGCACTTCAACTGTTAATTGTTGTTTAAATAGTAAATCAATTGTTTGTTATGGTTATGTTGTTATAATGGGCATAAGAGAAACATCTGATTTTTCTCCTTCCTGGATACGTGGGTGGTTAGCTATACATAAGAACCTTGATTTTGAGGGCCTTGTCATCCTTATGTCTGATGCCATGGCCTGAATGGAGTAGGCTGGGGTCTTATCTCATTTATTCATCATCCATACAGATTCAAGATCAAGCGTAGATACAAATAAAACTAATCAAGAGGGCTAACTGTTAAAAATCCAAGGACAAGTTTGTGGTCATAGCCTGAAAGTGAAAGAAATTTAAAATTCAAGAGGAATAAAAACTATAAAGATAAAGGGAACAGTGGCTAGATCAGGGCCCAATGTAAGTTGTTTGTTCCTACTAAGTGTTGGTTGTAATGAGTAAGATTTGCCTAAAACACCAGAAGGATCTGGAAGTGCCACTTCGCGTCTATTATCATCCACCTTTGTGAGACACTCTTCTAGAGCACAGGACACTAATAAAAAATCTGTGCTGCTTCCAAACTTTTGATTCTATTGAGTTTCACTGAGTCTAACACAATGTACCCTGTTTACTAAATTCGTTTTCAATCCATTTTAATTAATTAAAATCCTTAAAGATCATCTGAGTCCCTGATTCTATTTTTTTTTGAGTCATGTGACTTGTTGCAGTTCAAGCACGCCTTGCTCCTCTGTGCTTGTCTCTGCCATTGCTGACTCTTCTGTAACTGCTTTTCTCCCCACTCTGACTTTAGCTGTGTGAACTAGGAATTCTTTTGATTTTTGTCAGCTAATGCTATTGATGTCGGATGGCAGACAGTAACCAATTTTTCAGGACATCAATGGTGGTGGTAATGATCAATCAGCATCACTTCCTTTGTTTTTTCAGTGTGAAACACAACAGATATATTAGCCATAGAAAACAAATACGGAAAGACTATAAAGGACAGGTATTAGCGTAATATGAGGGATATTAGGAAGTGGTACCAACTTTTTTGAGTGCTAAATTATATCAGATACTAAATATGTGCTAGAAAATGTACTAGAATCTGTAAACATGTGGGGCTAGTCAATCTGAATGGGGCATATGGAACTGTGTCAACAGAGATGACCTTGTGTTAAGGTTTATACTGACCCTTCATCATCAGTGGCACAGTAAGAGAATTTCTAATAAAAGACCCCTGTCATACAGTCATACAGAGCAGAGGTGATTTAAGCATTTGCATCTTCATCTGCTTGCCCTGCTACCAGTTGTGAAAAGACCATTTTTTCTTTTTACAAACAATTTGAATGAAGTTAAGATTATCAATTTACATAAAAAGCCTAAGAAGGATGGGTACTGAATAAAGGTTACGGGTACTGAATAAAGGTTACAGGTACTGCCCATCAAGACACACTACCAACCCTCTTCACTAACTTTCTAACTAGTATTTAGAGGTTACTTTGCAAAAGCATCATCTTTTTGTGTGAATATGATCTGTCTGTCTCTTAATCAGAATTATGCTGGGTATTCCCTCCCAAATAGGTAGATAGTCTATGTATAATTTGTACACGCTTAATATAAAGACATTGTTTTTTAAAATATTTTTCTTTTGCCATCTGTATCTAAGGTTACTAGTAAATGATATTTCAGGTTTTGGACAATTGTCCTTTAAACAGCACAATATGAAACATTTATTAACTACATGAAAATGTCTTAAGAACTATACTAGCAATGCCGGAACTCTGCTGCCAAGACAAATCAATCCTAAAACAAATCAAACAACAAAAGTTAGTCTTCATACAAAGCCTTGCTCTCTAAGGCACAACCCCCTGGAGGCAACTGTCAGAGGCCAGTCTACACATATGGCCATGCCTTCTGCATATGTGGTTTCTAGATCCTTGCTATCCCACGAACAAAGAGAACCTCAAGGGCTTTTTCCAATCAAGCTCTACATTTGGCTCACTAATGTTCACCTTCTGTTTCTCTGAGAATCTTTAACAGAGAGTGTAAAAGGGAGCCTAGAGAGAGAGGGTGCTGGGAAGTGTCTTTTCTGGGCCATGAAATAATTAACAGATACCAGTGGATGTTGCTAAAGAATCACATGTTCTTTGGAGAATAAAGATTAGGTTTTAAAAAAGTTTTCTCCTTCTATGGGAGGGATTCAGTCTTATGAGGAAAATAGTAATTACAGGGAAGTATTTGGGGCCATATTACAATTTGGCAAGGCCTGTAGCTCCTTACTCCAGCAGCTGCTGTTCTCTTTACAGGGTTCCTTTTTCATCTCAAATAATTAACTTGAGATTTAAAAATGCCGGTGCTCTCTTATACTCATGTTGGCTGCTTTGTCTTTTTAAATAGAGGTCAAAATGTTTTAAAATCAAACCTAGGACTTAGAGTGTGTCTCTGTGTTCCTTAAGACACTGGCTTTGTGGCAGATGTTTTGTCATAGAATGAAGAGAATTTGGCCTGCCCACTGTGCTCATGAGGCATGAAGGGCAGAATGAAGCTGGGCACCTTGGTAGTTTGTTCTCTTCTAGGCACTTGTTCTTTATAATGTCTCAGCACTTCCGACTGGCATGGGAAAATATTGAGACAGTTTCTTGGCACTAGACATAGAAAATGCCAAAGTGTAGGCCATTGGAGAAATCTATATTTTGAGCACAAATAAGAATTAAAAATAATAAAAACCATGCATAGTTATATTTATGAAAATGAATAAATCCATGCATATGTTTTCTTCAGAGAATATACAGATCTACAGAGTAGGGTTGAAGTTAATAAGATGGCTACATGATGTAGATGTGTTCTTCTCTTGTTTGCAACATATGTCTCTGACAATTATCTTAACAGAAAAAAATGATTGGAAAAAAGATACACAATTGAGGAGAGTCATGGCAACTAGTAAGGAATGGATAAACATTATGTAGTAGCATTTTTAAAAGATTTTTATAGAAAATATGATTTTCAGTGTTTTATTTATAATATATTGCATTCATGGACACAAATCAAGAGTTTCTCCTCAACAGCTTGTCACTGTGTGTTAACTTCCATTTTCCACTCAGTCTAAGGCTGTATTCCTATAATGGATTTGCTAAGTATTTTAACATGTGATGTGACTCAGTGAATAGCGTTAGTGAATCTGGAGGGAAGGCATGGTATCTTCTGGGAAATTATAAACTGTACAATTGTCACATAAGACTTTCTTAACATAGTGTCTCCATGGTCTTAGAAATGTGTGGAATAAATTTTCCAGTGTCATATGACCATCAGCTTCTTCCTGACCCACTGATATTTAATCAACTTAGGTCCTCCTTTTTCCATGGTTTCTAACTCAGCAAAAAATAACCAAGATCCAAGTGAAAACTTCATCCTGGACTACATATTTTAAGTTGAAGAAAGGAATTCATGTTTATGTAAACTGCTACTATTAGAATAAAATATACAAATCAGAAGTGATCACTGAGTGTTGAGTTTTACCCAGACGTGACCACTGTAAGAATCTACCACTAAAAGCAATATTTGAAAATTTATATACAAGTATGCCTTGCTACTACACAGAGTACATTTAGGGCAGCCATGGCTAAGAGAGACATTAATGGCATCCTTTGTATATGCATGAACTAAGGTTGCTAAGCATCTCATGCTGCACAGTCCAACAGCAGAAAGGGTTTATTTCTTCCAAATTTTAAGTAGTTCTGGTTTTCTGCTCCTATAAAAGAATGTTCTGTTACTACATAGATGAACTCCTGTACAAATTAAACGGACAATTTTGGAGTCCTTGGATTATGGGCTCAGCATTTTGACTCTAACACTTGAGTTTTTGTGCTGACCTCTGCCTTTATTTTAATGACCTTAAATGGCAAATAATAATAGCTACCAAGCTGCCTTTTTGTTTTAAGATTAGATGAAAGTATGCAGGCAAAGTAATTAGCATAGTCCCAGTATTCCTAGATGAAAGTAATTTTATCTAAAGAAAATTATAAAGTATGGTTAAACAATATTAGCATATGATCCAGGGACTTTAAAGACTATTGATTAGTTTGAAGTAAAAAAACAAAACAAAACAAAAAAACAAAAAAATGAAAAAACAAAAAAACAAAACAACAACAACAACAAAAAGCTGTCTTCATAACAGACAAAGACAACTTGGTTTCTTTTTCTTTTTTTTTTTTTTTTCTTTTCTGAGTTTCAAATTTTTTCTCAATTATTTTACTTATTTACATTCCAGCCATTGACCCTTCCCCTCCCCGTACTTCCCCACATTTCCTCAACCCTTTCCTCCTCCCCCTTGTCTCCAAGAAGGTGCTCTCCCCACCTGCCCACCAGGCTTCCCCTTCCCTGGGGCCTCAAGTCTCTTGAGGATTAGACACTTCTTTTCCCACTGAGGGCAGACCAGGAGGCAGTCTTCTGCTGTATATGTGACAGGGACTTCAGTTCAACCAGTGTATACTGCCTGATTGGTGGCTCACTCTCTGGCAGTACCCAGGGGTCTGGGTTAGTTGAGACTGCTAGTCTTCCTATGGGGTTGCTCTTACCTGCAGCTTCCTCAATCCTTCCCCTATTTCAACCATAAGGATCCTCAACTTCAGTCTAGTGATTGAGTGTAAATATCTGCATCTGTCTCAGCTGCTGGTAGGGTCACTCAGAGGACAGACATGCTAGGCTCCCATCTGCAAGCACATTACAGCATCAGTAATACTGTCAGACCTTGAAGCCTTTGATGTAAAGATCTGGTCCCAGAAGAGGATGCATTCTTTCAAAGGATTCTTAGGAGGTGGTCTTTGCTAGGGACTAATAGAAAATATTCAGATTGTTAGTGAACAGTGACTGGGGAGGTTGAGGCTCAATAATTCAATGTCTTCAACTTCATGTAAAATATCTCAGACCTTGTTTAAATGTAAATGGCAAGGGACACAGTGTTTAAACTCCTGAATGATATACTAGATTCCCAGATAACAACTTTCTTAGAATCGGGGTATATAGATACTAATTTACTATAACAGTTGTACAGAAAAGGTAGAAAAAAAGCAGTTGAAAGAGAATTTCTAAGGGAAGTAACCAGTCGCTGAAAGTAAAACCTAAAGCCTCTCTTGAGAGAGGAAGCCTGATACTTACCTCAGTTCATGAACAGAGCAACATGGACACAACTACCTTGGCTTAAATGTTTTCCCTCCCTTTCCTGTTTACATTCTTGTTGATTGCAATAGATGAGGAGCAAGAATGAAATTGAAATGACTGGAAATACAAATATAGAGCATAATTCAAATACATTTGTATTTGAATTGTATACAACAACTATTCTTTCATTTGATCAATAAAATTTATAAACAGATAATTTTTCTTTCTATTGTTTCTAGGAAAAACTCATTCCAAGTTGATAGACCTGAATATGTAAACAGTATGAATTTCTATATCCATAAAGCTTGATGTATACTGATGAGTTTAGCTTATTCTTCTTAGGAAAGACTGTGGAATTGAGTAGAGATGGTCATCCATTTTGTTCTTTTTGGATTATCATCAAAGACATAAATACATTGACTCATTTGGACCATGTAAGCTCTACTGTTTTGGTTAATAATGAAAGTTTTAAGGCTGAAGAGGTGGTTTAGTTGCTAAGAAAGTTTACTCCTTCTTGAGTTTCCAGAAGCCATGTGGGGCAGCTAACAACTGCATGGAACTTAAGCTCCAAGGAATCTTATGCCCTCTTCCAGCCTGCATTGGCACCTCCATTTACCTCTACATATCCACACATATACAAGTGCACATAATTTAAAATAATACAACCTGTAAAATATAGAACAAGACATTTACTTAAGGAGAAATCTCCTACACTTTGCCAGTAGAGTGTGTGCTACGTGGAATATGACTGGTATAAATGCCAGACACTGATGTATATACAATTGTAGCCAGACTGTAAGGCTTTAAATGTCATACTTAGGAAATGGCACATCCCTTTTTAAATGACTATATTTCTGATTTACAAAACTATTTTAAGGTGTGTGTATACCTAAACTAATTATAAAATAAGTAAAAATTGACTAATTGTGATAATTCAAGATACTTTATTTTAGCATTAGGCATATTAATCATCTAATAATTTTAAAATATCCACATATCACTTTAATATAGTATTCATTATTACATGTTGTATATGTAATTCATTAAAATAATTGATAGCATTCTAGAAGACTTTTGATATATATATGCATATGATAAGTATATAGGATATACTAACTTTTGGTTATTATAACAATCACAGCTTCTGGTGATTTCAATATGTTTTACAGCTTTTGAACCCTTCTTTTTAAGTTGCTTGGTTTTGCATTTTATTTTGATAATTGCTGTCCTTAAAAGTTGGAGCCTATCAGAAGTTGAACTGGAGACCTGCTGATGTGACTTGCATGAGTTGGGAGTCTCTCCCAGACTTTACATTCTGCCCTCAACCACTGACATTTCCAAATCTTTGATTCACAGTTCATCATGTGTTTGCTGGCTGTATTTTTTGTGCCAGATAGACAATATAGCCTGCTTTCCAGAGCTTACAGTTTGCTTGGGAAAGAACACAATGGTAAATCATCACCATGAAAAATCAGGACCATGTGTTGCATAGAGTGGTCTTTAGAGGCAGCAGGCACCTGATTCTTTGAGATGACTTTCTATTTGTCATTAATGGCATGTTTGCCTGTTGCTTTATGAAATAGAACAGTAGAAAAGGCCAAGATTAAAATCTCAGTAGTGTGTATTTTTGTTCATGGATATTTCCTCTGCCTCCTTCTCTTAATTTACTACCTATATGCTGGGGAAGACATTCAAATGATTAGGAGTAATTCCTATTGATTCCTCTTCCCCAGAATTCTATTTGAATTTTTGTGAATTCAAATAGAATCTATGTGAATTTTTGGCAATCTATATGTAGATGTTCCATAGATATCTCAGATTCATTTGGCTGAAAATAAATGCATTGTGTGCCTTCTTCTTATAAAACCATTTTCTTTTTCTATGTACTTAATATTTGTCAAGTGAAATCACTTCAGCTTAAGCCTGGGGTTCTCAGCCACTGTTTGGGGCCTGCTTGAACTCCAAGTATAATTGTTCTTCAAAGCCTTCTCATCTCCTACTAATTTTGCCTTTCCCTCTCCCGGGTAACGTATGTACACACTCTCTCTATGCCCCACATTAGTAAGAAATCAGTTTTCAATTTGCTGTGCAGCAACAGTTGAAAAAACCCAGAAAATTAAGTCACAATCTTGTTTGTGTAACCTTTTCCCCATATTTCCCCATTTCCAGAGAGCGAGGGATGCTTCTCTTTAATGCAGAATAATCTTTTAGAATTTTATCGATTGATAAACATCAAAAGCGTCTCACGCAGCACTCCACAAGTGATACACTTGCTAAATTTCACATTCTTCCATCTCACTGGAATTTTACTCTTCTGAAAGGAATTCCAGGTATGAATATGATTTTTTTTCCAATATTCTGACTGTTCAGAGTGCAGACAGGAGAAGGTACTATGCCCCATATGAGAGGAAAAGCACCCAACTCAGGAGGAGTCATTAACATAGCAGTCATGACACACACATTAGCCTCCATCATTTTCTATGCTCTTAAAACATCCTTCTGCTCTGTATTCTTTAGTGAGTCATTTGTTAACTTATAGTGTATACCTATTTGTGCACAGTAGATCCAAAGGTATAGTGCATATATTGCCTCCTATAGAACATAGTATATATGTGTGTTTGTGAGTGTGCGTGTGTATGTGAGTGTGTGTGTATGTGTATATGTATGTACGTGTGTGTGTGTGTGTAAGCATGTATATGTGTGTGAAGTCTTCCTATGGGGTGAGGGTTATACAATTGTAAGCATTCTATAGTGACTAGCTGGTGAGGAAAAACAGTCAAATGCTTCTTCCATCCTGTCTTTCCTACTGGCTGTATCAGTGCATAAGAGAGACTCCTTCCACCTCTCCTCCCCACATTTGCTCCAGGATTTTCTGTATGTTGTCTTGACTAGAGTGGGATAGAATTTCAAGGTCCTTCTAATTTTCACGTCCTTGATCAGTAATAAAGCTGAGCATCTTTTTTTTCTTTCTTTTCTGCTTTTCATTATTTATTAGCAGACAGATTACTTAGCTGGCAGAGTAATTCACAACCACACGGTAAACCCTGGGTTTACAAGATGTAGTGCTACAAAAGTGGAGGCAGATATATCAGAAGTTCAAGAGCATCCTGACCTACATAGGGAGTTTTTGACAAGCCTAGGAAACATAAACAAAAAAATCAAATATGTACCGCTTATTTGTAATTCACCTTTAAAGACTTCAGTTCATTTACTTATGATTGATTTCATTGCTTGATATCTAGCTTTTGAAGTTATTTACAGATTAAAGTATTAATTCTCTTATCAGCTATATAAATGTATAAGACTGGCAAAAGTGTCTCCCATTGTGTGTGCTGCCTGTCTGTTGCTGGTGATTGCAGAGAAGCTTTACAATTCCATCTAAGCCGATTTGTCAATCCTTACAATCATTGTCTGAGCTCTTGAAGTCCATTTCCAAAAGTGCATGCTTGTACCTATATCTTGAAGTGCTTGCCTCTGTTTTACTTGAAGAATTTCAGAGCTTCAGCTATTAGGTTGATATCATTGGTACATTTTTAATTTGTGTATGTTTATGTGTCTGTGTAGGGTAATAAAATTCTAGTTTAACTCTTTTACATGTGAGTCTCTTAAGTACTTTCAAAACTGCTTTATATCCTAGAAGAATGTAGTTTGAATCCATTTTACTGTCATAATGGGTTAAAAAGAATGTTTGAATGCTTTTGAAATGTGAGGTTTAAAAGGGTGTGGGGCAACAGCATAAGGAAAGAACTCTGAGGAGAGGTGGCTTGGATAGGAAAATTATTCCTTGAATAGGTAAAAAGAGGGGAAAGTTAAATTTAGTTTGAAACTTTATGTTAAACAATTATGACTTTCTGAGTTTCCAAATGACTTGTTTTTCCTTTGCTTTTTTTTTTTTTTTTTTTTTTTTTTTAATAAATTAAAGCATCTTACATGATGTGATCTTTGGCTGCATTTTGCCTCTGAATCCTGAGGTGGCAAGATAACCTAGTGCTCTTAGCAAACAACAGTGTCATTGAAATATGCATATTTATTGGTGACCAGCTAAAAGATTAGATTTACTGAGCAAATAGATTTTGTGCAGCCATCCAAAACAGAGTAGTTGCCAGAATGCTAGTATTGGCAATAGTATTTCTTTGATCCTTTACCAATCAGTTATCACATCTTCAAACTGATAGAGGGAAGAACTGTGCCCAAGAAAAGACTTGTTATGCACAAACATAAACCCTTCACAGAGCCCTGGGTCTGAAAGGATGATTGGTGACCATCATCACACAAGCCAAGCTCCATTGTTAGCATCTTAGTGGTGAGGCACTTAGGAAAATATGATTGGTCGTCATTACGCTGCATCTATTTTATTTTCTGTAAGGTGGATGAATGTGGGGTCGTTTGTATAGCAAAATAGCTTTCAGCATGGAAGTAGAGAGCAAGTTTATTACCTGAATTTCCCCTTCCCTTGAGAGGGATTTGTTTCACTTTGAAGTAGGATTCTTATAAAGAACCCACAAGCCACGGTGCACAGTATAGTTTCCTTGAAATGAAGTCTAAACTATAGTCTATTTTATTTTTCCAATTTACCTGGAATCCATGGAAACATGAGCACAAATTGTTACTGGGAGCTTAGGTTTGTAAACCTGCTTCCTTGGTTTTCCTGTATTTCAAAGGAATTAGGAAACCGAATTTGCTAAAAAGAAAATGGATTTATTTATACTCTAGTAGATCTGGGTGTAGAAAGAAGTTTAACTTCCTTCCCATTGTCGTTGTGTATTCTGTGTATGCCTGACAGTTTATAGAAACTTGGAGACATAGGTTAGACAATAGGCAGATTTAGCTATACTACTGTTTGACCTTCCTTCTTTGGGAGAAGAGAACCTGATTCCAAGCTGTCTTTTTCTCTTTGCCTGCATGAGTCTGATCTGAGGAAAATAAAATTTTTAAAAGACTCTTTATTTTTTTAAAAAGGAATGGGCTTATGGAATGTAAGATTGTCCCCTCAACACTTCCTTGCTCTGTGCTTGGCAGAGTTCTTTGTCCCTATGTCCATTTCCCTGATTGACACACAGTGGAAACTTGAATCTTTTCTTTGGTGGGACCAGCTTCAACTACAGACTTATGCAAGCCTCTTAAACATTAATTTTAAATGCACAATAAAAGAGTGCATTCCTGGCAGCTGAGGGACACAGGTGTCTCTTTATATCTCCCCTCTTTCTAGATACTTAGTGTGTCCTCACACATGCAATACAGGAAGCAAACTTCAGTGGATTTATCCCCATTGGCAGACTATGATACTTTAGGTGTTGAAGTAGGTGCATGTCCTACACAGCCTTTCTGTTAATGATATTGAAAGTGGCTAGTAGAACTCCAGTTAGGAGAGATGATTTAAGGTCATGTGGAATGAATATTTGGAGTAGAAAGTGGGTTCAGTTAGCTCTGATTTCAAGTTTTCTGATTATCACTTCTGGTTAGCTCATCACTCCTCTGAGATTGCTTTTCTTCTGTAAGACAGTGATCTTATACCTAGGAATCAGCAGACTACTATTTAGATTGTGTGGGTAACACACAGCATGTCCTAAGGGAGGGAACAGGTCCTCGTTGTGGGTCTAGTTTTACTATTTGCAACAAATCTAAAGGAAAAACTGTTCTTTACACATTCTATTTTTAACATACATTATCCTTCATCTTTCTTATTTTAAGGTAATGTTGATTAAGAATAAGTGGCATTCCTTCTTCTCTGCTCTGGGTATTCACTTTCTTTCTGCTTTAATTCCTATTGTTTCTGAATTTACATAACCACAAGGGCTAGTGAACTCAGGAAAGCAGGGATAGTGCCTGAATTTAAGTAAGAACCCTTCATCAAAGGAAGACTCTACATTTTCCTCCTCCTTTTCTTGCCACTCCTTCAGAAAATAAACATATACCCACTGTGGCTTTCAGGTTTTTTAAATAAGGTGTAGGAATAAATACATTTTGGGAGTATCTGTAATAAATGATTAATTTCCAATTTTACAAAGAAGCTGTCTTTGACCAAAGAAGGAAGTGAGATGCAAGTAGAGTGAAAGCTGTCATCACTGTATCCTTCAACAGAGCATCACCTACTTAATGTAGGAGAGAGATAATTAGAGGACAAATTGTATTCAGTGCCCAGGAACCATGGGCAAGAAGGAGGAGGACAAGGATAACCTGATTCTATTTTTTTAAAGTAGTTCTCTCTCCCTCTCCCTCCCTCTCCCACTCTCCTACCCCTCTCTCTCACTCCTCCTCCCCTCTTCCCCCCTCCTCTTCCTCCCTCTCCCCCTCCCTCTCCATCTCTCTGCTCATCTCAAGCTGGTAGAATTATAGGCATTTGTGACTCATCCACCTGAAAAAGGTGGTAGAAACACAACTCCAAATCTCCAGCCCTGTGTGTTTTCATAAGCGCTAGGCCATCACGCCAGTGACTGTTCTATCACTTGTTATACTAACTTTTTTGTGAAAGATTCCCAAGACAATCTTTAAAACCAGAGCTGTCCCCTGATCTGTCCAATTTACAGGCTAAGTACCCTGAGCTACATTCTGGGTGCCATATGTTCTAAAGTATCACATGTAAATATGACAGGAAAAACAGCTATGGAGCCTCACTTTTCAGTCAGATTGATGAGATTTAAGGAATGCTAGAAGTTTGTAAAACCAGAAGACCACCATCTCCCAAGTTTTAAATAAATTCCTCCTCAGCTAACAGACATTCAAGTGATTGCTTAAAAGTAAAGTTCACAGCATGTGCGTATACATATGTACATATGAAATGAATCTGTTTTTAATCCTGGGAAGAGAAGGAAACTATCCCTTCAGTACCCCTACCCTTTAAAAACAGAGACTTGGAAGGAAGTCTCTGAGAACATAGAGTTTATGGGATCTCTAGGATAAACTATAGCTTGGATTTGTCAGACTCCTGGCTTTCTTTACCAACAGAAAAAGGCCTCAAGATAGAGTTTCTATATAAAACCTATGGGAACCAACCTAGAACTGAGGGGAAGATGGTTGGTGACTGACCTCAAGGCACTTTAATGATCAGCAATATTATCTGTTGTGTGAAAGGTCATACACAACTTTCATTACATCAGATAAACTGAAAATGTAGAATTGGGATCAACTTTATTCTAAGGAATAATTACTAACAGTAATCCCAGGCCTTCCAGGAATGGGTGGAATTGGATGGCTATCATGGTGGTTATCCAGAGTTATTGAGAACTCTACATAGAGCAGCATATACATAGAACTCCACATATACAGCAGGCCACAGAAAGGTCCTAGTAAAAAACTTTTGGTCTGATACTATTATTGCCTGAAATTGTTGCTGATGGTCCAGGCTGTGTGATTGAATTTAGTGGGAATCCCATCAACACTTTGACTCAGATAGCTGGAGCTTGAGGATCCCAGCTCCTTCACTTTGCTTACCACATTCTTTCTAGCAAGTCACTTATCTGCTTGTAGACATTTTGTATTTATTTTAAAAATGAATAATTTCTAGATCATGTGGTTTGGAGGATCATCACTTGTGATAGTTTTGGCAAAACATCATTGTGCTATTGACTCAATAAAACTATACAGTATAGTAAATTATTAGATCAATAAGTGTAGTTTTTACATGACAAAGGTTTTATCAAACAAAACACAAAGACACATACACACACACACACACACACACACACACACACATACACATCTCCTCATGTATATTTAGTAAAAGTAATTGAGTTAAATGTTTCATTGGATAGCTCAAGCTATCTGAGTAATTCATGTTTTTATTAAACAGGCAACTTATAAAGATTCCTTTGACCAATGGTTTTTATTAGAGCTATTATATTTTACAATTGTTTTAGTCCCAGTCAATAATAATGGTCTATATAGCAAGTTCTCGGGCTCATTATTATATTTGTATTATTTGAAGAGGATGTACGTGATTTCTACTGTCTCAATTAGAGTCTACTAACCACAAAGAAAAGATTTTTAAAAATGACATTTAAGGATATTTCAACTTTGTGGTGTTGCATAATAAAGATGGTAGATAAATAGGCATAATAAGTCTTATTTTATTGCTTACAAATTGGATTCACAATATCTTGTTAATTTGCTTAATAAGCAGTACTCTGTATGTACAATGGAGATGCAGGGTAGTTTTAAGGGTGCTCGTCATATGAAGCAACTTCAAGGGTTCAGCATCAGAAAATCTGGAGAGCCAATTGTGTTACAGAGCAAATGCGCATTCTAAGCATGATAGGTATATGTCAGGTACAAATAACTGAACTTGGGAGGAGTAGTTTCTTGGAATGTTTCACAAAAGACAGAATGCTAAAACTCAGGGCTACAGGAGTGGATTAGTCACCAAATGAAAGGTGAAGGATAGATGTAAGGTGCTATTTTCTGTCCCATGCCATTTTCACCTGCCACTCCAGTGTTAGAAGACCATATAGCATTTGCTTCCTGGAAGCCCCTTAAACTACAGGTGAGTGAGCATAGCAAAGAACAAAGCTGACTCTACTCGATAGAATAGATAGAAGAACGAGTTAAGACAGTGAGAACCACGTGTCAGTGAAGGAGGAAGTGTCCAGATAAAATCCCTGCTCAGTAATTGCTATATATAGTACGTTTCATGCAGGCAAAACTCTTTTCATATGCATTCTAGCTCAGACACAGCAAAAGGCATATGAGGTCCCGTTTGTTGTCTTAATTTTATAAGGGAATCCATTAATAAAATCTTTCAGAAACTAGGAAATGTTTTTCTCAAACACATGCAGACAATGGGAAGATTTGAGATTAAGAACCAGATTTACATCAATCAAAAAAGCACAGTTTGGGAGGTGTATTGCATATCTTTGTATTAAACAACATTTGCTAAATTGCATTTCATAGAGGAACTCAACATTATGGAAAATTGCAAGCTGAAAAAACAAGGTAAATGCTGAAAAAAATGAATTTGTGGCCATATTCAAATGGATTCAAGCTTATTAAATAAAGTCCAACTTGTTCCAGAAGAATACATGGACAGAGGGGAAAGTTATGAATGTCAAATGTAACTGGATGAATACAAAGATATGCACAGTAAAATGCTCACTATAAATAGAGTAAACTTACATACAAACTCACACAACATAAGAGGTTCTGCATGAATGTTCTACAGTCAGGTCTCCTCTCTAGCTGTCTACAGTAAAATATAGTATGGTTTTGTATGAATATATTTAAAATATATATAGTATTTATACATAAGTATAAAAATACATGTATTATTTATATAAGTATATATGTGTTATATTAGCAATTATAATAAGGATTTTAAAATATGTGGAAGCTATTAGCTGTTTTACATCTAGCATTGAATAAAAAGCTATATTTTTTAAAATTCATCCCCTGGGGAATACTGGATTCTCAATTACTTGAAGAATATAAAGAAAATTAGATAAAACTTCTCTCTAATCTCAAAATGGTCTCATGGTAAAAAAAAAAAAAAATACATGCATCGACACATAGTATGAGGAGAGGCCCTTGGGCCTGAGGGTGTTCAATGCCTTAGTGTTGGGGAATGCCAGGGAGGAAAGATTGGAGTCGGTGGGTGGGTGGGGGAGCACCCTCATAGAGGCAGGGGGACAGGGGATGGGATAGGGGGATTCTGAATGGGAGACCTGGAAAATATTTTTTTTAAAAATAAGAAAGTTACTTTTAATTTTTCCAAAGTACATATCCCAATGTATTCAAATAGTAGTTTCCATGGAAATAACAATAATTTGAAGTAAAAATTCTTATTAAAATTAATTTGGTGATAGAAGCTAAACTGCTATATAATGTAACATAGAAACCAAAGACTCCTTACAGTAGCATAAAAAGCATGTAGTTATTTAAAAATAGCTAGTTCAGCAAAGGTGTGTATGAATGGAAGGTGATGGGAAGGAGAGAGAGAGAATTAATTTCCCAAAAGGCAAATGCAGATAAAATTGTGGTTGGTGTATTTTGTTCTGCAGATACAGTATGTTCTCCTGGGTTATATTTTGAATTAGCATGTACTCTAATGATTGTCCACTTCCACAAGTGACAAAGGCACACCTTTCAGTCATTCCTCACTGTTCAAGGCTTCTGAGCTCTGCCTTGGATTGCCCCTTCCATGATTTTGTAAATCAAGTGCAGAAACATTATGCAGAATCTTTATGAGAAGTTTCAGGTTTACTATGTGTCTACCCAGTACTCCAGAGATCTTCATTAAGCAATGGAAACAATGGTCATGAGATGGGGCAAGACCATACATCTTGATCCACTTGATGCTTTTTCTATTACAGAAAAATACAAAATTTTTAAATGATAAAAAGATTATGTGCAAATGCACTTAGAAACATTGTCTGGTAGCTATTATCTATATATGTATCTATGATAGCCTGGGTTGAGAAAACATCTTCAATTCTGAAAACTTTGTTATAAATATGTATTTCTGGCAGGTGTCAGAGTTGGTATACTTTTCTGACAAACCTTAACACATCTCTGTTCTTACTCAAGCTAGGAAGAAAACTGATTACAGGAAAACACAATTTTAAACGTTTTTCAGGTTCCAAGGTATTTGACCAATTACAAGCAACAGATAAACTGCTGCAGTGGTTTGACATTTTGAAATTCCCACAATGGAGGTGAAATGCAAATGACCATCCTCCTCCTCCTCCTCCACCACCTCCTCCTCCTCCTCCTCCTCTTCCTCCTCTTCTTGTTCCTCCTCCTCTTCCTCCTCCTCCTCCTCTTCTTCCTCCTCCTCCTCCTTTTTTTCCTCCTCTTCCTCCTCCTCCTCCTTCTCTTCCTCCTCCCCCCTCTCTGTGTGTGTTTGAGGAAATAATGAAGTTTCTGCATTAATCATTTTCATATTCAAGGGGCATTTATTTTCTGTTGGCCTAAGATTGCTATGAGTACTAGGAATAAAACAAGAAGCAAAACAGATTTCCATTGGATAGACATGGATAGGTTACAAGAATAATATCTGGAACAGAAAGAAAACAAATACAAACCAACATACAAAAAAGGACAAGAGCAGTAGTGTCCCATAGAAATTACCATGATGACAGAATTTTTTTTTTTTTTGGCTCTTGTACACACAGGCTGCAGGTAGCTATAGAATACTAGATTTAAGCTAAGTATGACTAATAATTAAATTTTAAACTTTATCTAGTTTTAATTAATTTAAAGAGCCACAAGAGGCACATATCTACGCTGTTGGAGAGTTCCACACGTAGCTCTAAAAGTGCAGATATATCCTGGGGAGGAGTGGCATGCATCTCAAGTGTTTATACACCTGAGGTTGAGTGAGGAAGATCAGAAGTTCAGGACTTGCCTTGACTGTATAGTGAGATCCTGCCCATGTAATCTCTCTCCAAAACTGAGCATCTAAATTTCTGTAGTGATAAGCAAGCTGGTGAAGAAGAATGCTTATAGTTATAACGATTAGAATTAGAAAAGACATTGGCTTTGAAATAAAATGAAATGGAGGGACAGTATGGATGCATCTGTATGTGGAAAAGAGATAAGAGGTCAAGTCCATGGTGGGGTTCTTGAGACTTTCCCCTGAAGTTTAAAATATTATACATTCCTTCTCAATCTTACATTTTATAAAAGTTCCTTAGGTTTTCAGTTCCTTCAAGCCTTTGTAGACTTGTACTTAGCTGGAATATTTTATAAGACAAAATTTTACTAAGTTTATATATAACTTCAGCTGTTTTTCAGTCCTTTAAGGGGCACCTATATTTTCTTTGCTTACCCTAATGGTAAGGTATTCTACTGTAGGTCCAGCCTTACCTCAGCAAAGTTGTTCTTTTTTTTGGTCCCAAAAGTGAGATCATCTCAAAAGTCAAATGTAACAGAAACATGTTATAGGAGAAAATAAGCCAATTTGCATAGGTTGACAGTTCTGTCAGACTAATGAGAGTTTTAGGCCACATAGCAGAAGAAACCAGCAGACAAAAATTTTCAATTAAAAAACACTCGTTGGATAAGACTGTATAGAATGTTAATGAAACTTCACATATTCAGAATTATCTTGAATTACATCTCACTAAATAACGCTGTCCCACTTTAAAACTTCTCCACATACATGGATATTTCATTTTCATATAACAGACTATGAGACTGTTATTGTTGATTTTAGCTTTATCACTGACTTCATTTGTAACGAAGTTGGGTCTGTACGAATAATTATAATGCTGTCCTTCCAAAGTTTACTTTTAATTAAGGGGATGTTTAAGTAGGACTACGGTTTCCTTTAATTAAATTCCTTTTTAAAATTGTCACCTCCATCTTAATCTGCTTCCTCTTTCTTTCTTTCTTTCTTTCTTTCTTTCTTTCTTTTTTGTTTGCTTAGATGCTGGTAAATATTCCTTATATAAAGAAAAGTAAAGAAAGAGCAGAGAAAATCCTAACATCATTTGAAGGTCAGTGTGCCAGAATCTCTAAAATGTGTTATTGCTTGTCATTTATTGAGTAAATCGTTGAATAAAAAAAAAAACTATAAATTTACTGCCAGCATTAGTTTATACATAAATGCAAAGTACTATTCCTACATTCTCTTGTTTGACTTAGCTCACATAGTACCTAGTGATTTCTTTATTTTTCAGATAAAGAAATTAACAAACTGCACTAATTTTCATTACCAAATTCACACACTTTATAATATCACCAAAATTCAACTTATAACCTTATGAACTATTAAAATCTGTTTCTCCTTGAGCTCAGAAGGTAGCTCATTAGTAAATTACTTGTTTTATAAACATGAGGACCTGAATTTGATCCCTAGCATTCATGTAAAAAGTTCAGGTGTGTTGGTTCACATATGTAATCCTATCACCGAGGAGACAGAAACAGGTTGATACCTGGAGCTCACTTGCCAGTCCCTCTTAATCTACAAGGTGATATCTTGGTCAATGAGAGACAGTATCTCAATAAATAATGTAGGTAGCTAACTAGAAATAACACAAGAGGTTAACCTTTGTCATCCACACACATACCAACACATATGTGCATTCACACATGTATCCTCTCCACATTTCTTCTATTATGTATAGAGGTAATAATTATAATTCAGTAATATCTGGACTACAATAGTCTTAAACTATGGCTTTGCCATTTGCTATTTTTGTTTACCATCTTGAATTGGAGTATCTCAATCATGATGACCTTACTTTTTTTATTATAATATTGATTTATTAATTACATTGTCTACAAAATGCTGATGAAATTCGGTGCATTAAAATACCATTATATTACTTGGAATAGTCTTTGTAAAATGTACAGCAAAAGTATGCAACAGAGTAGGCACTTAATACATTTTTGGCAATTAGTAATCATTTTAATCTGAATTACTTCACATATGCATGCATAAGGGAAAATTTTCTTAATTCCTTTACGTTGTTAAAGAGGATTTTTAGGAAGCTCCAGTGTTCCTTCTGTCTTTCTAACCACACCCTCCTTAATTTTCATCTTCTTATAATTTACAGATTACATGCAACCAGATACCATTATTAATGAACTCATGGGAAAATTGATTAACCTCCTAATGACTTCCTTCCCAAGAACTGAAAAATATCCTGGACTTCCTCACATTTTCTCTGTTTGTGGCTGCCTGCTCATGATCAGTGTCTCCACAGAGATTGGCTTTGGCATCCTATGGGCTGCTGTTCTTTGGGATTGAGGGTGTCTTCTCATTGCTTTGTGACTTATCTATGAACTCCATTACTCACTAGATGCTGTCAAACATTGACTAGCATTTGATGATGCCATTCATTTTTATTTTCTCTTTTGGTTTAGTAACTGGGAAGTTACCAAGTGATAAGTCTGCTTTTCCTGCTTCTGGGTTTTCCTGCACTGTACTTTCTGGGTTGTTTCCCTCTGTCTCTCTCATTCTAGTTTAGAAAACACCTGGCCTGCTCTGCTAAAGTGATTCATGTGGCTTTATGAAAACCTTGTCCCTGACATCTAAGAAACTGACCTATAAGAAAAAAAATTTAGAGAGTGCCAACTCTGGGGTCAAAGCCTGATCACAGAAGGAGAAAAATTCAGAAGAGGGTAAAGGACATTGGTATTTAGTTGATGTCTGAGTCTTTTTGAATGGCTAAGTAGAAGTCAAATACAGCAGCATTTAAGTACTGAGGAGATGAAGAACTGACATATGTATAAACAGACTCTATTTTTCATTCCCAACATTACACAAAATGGTAAGATTAGCTGAATTATACAAGTATCTGCAGTGCCTAAAAGTGTTACTAGAGATACTCCGTTCAAGTTAGGATACAAATCTATAGCTTTAGTTGTTGTTGTAAAGGATTAATAATTAATTCTATTAGTTCTTAATATGACACGGCCAGCTACCCAATAATTGAGACTGAGCCCTATCGATTTATTTAATCAGTTTAGCACAATTAATGGCAATTATCCCTAATCTATTTTTCTTATGCTTTTGACCGACTAATTCCCAGCTGTGCTCCCCAAGTTTCTTGTTATTTCCATCTTGCTGGGTGTGCCCTTTTGCTTCTCAAGCTGCACTTCTTCTGGCCATGTGCTCACGGTCTATCTATTCTTCTCCTCAGTTTGTCTTCTTTCTCCTTTTTCCTCTCTTTCTTTTTCTTCTCTTGTTCCCTACCTGCAATGCCCAGCCCAGTAAATGAAACCCTGCCTCCCTCTATTCTCCCCAGTAATTGGCTGTAGCACTTTTATTTAACCAATAAAAAGAGGATGGTTTAAACAACAAAGGCCAGTTTACGTGAGAATTCAGTCCTATGGGGGCAGCTAGATCTTAGAGATCAGAATTTATCATTTGGATACACAGCACCAGACCAACACCCAACATTTAGTAGTTATGTATTAATAGAATAATATTAGGCTCCAGGATGGTGCTCTGTGATGTAGCATCCTCATAGCATGATGAGGCCTGGGTTCTGTCTCTATCACTTAAGAACTGAGTGAAGTGATTGATCAAGTAAATACATAGATAAATATGAAATAAATACAAGAAAAGAAGGAGATGAGGACTGTGTCTGTGTTAAACACATCCATAAAGTGCAGCCCTTGATGAGATATACAAGCCAGCAGTACTTGAACGGTAATCTTTTTACATGGAGAATTTCCCTTCTCATTCCCTTCTCATTTACCCCATTTGTTTTACAAAGAAACAAAAAAGAAAAGAGTGATCTCATTACCAGTTTTGGACAAAGAAAGCCATGTTTCTCAAATCAGATCTTTTTTTTTCTTGGTTTTCTTGAATACTCTGCAAATTTCTTTCCCAGCTCTTTGGCCTCAAGGCCTGCCAAAGAGCCCTTGTTTCCCTGAGCTCCCTTTAGGCTTTTTGCCTCCCTAGCAGTCCCTGGTTCTGTTCTTTGTTTACCTCTCCAGCCAGTACTGACACTGGTCCTTTCCCAGCCTGTCTTTGTGTTTTCACTCCATGGGAACTCTTCCATGGGCTCCTCATGTTTATGCAGTCTAGGCCAGGGGCGAGCATTTTTATTTATTTCTTGGAACCAGCAGGGGTTTCCTGCTTGGTTTTCTGTGTCAGAATCTGAGTTAATTGGACTAATCAATCTAACAAATTTTTCTGAAGTTGTTCTACTATCTTAGCTCCAAGAGCTAGTCATTGACACTAATTGGTGGCACCCCCACGGGTAGAATTTTATTTCACTAGGCATGCTTTTTGAGGTCATTTCACTCATTGGAAATAATCTCTTCCTCCCATCTGCCCTTTAGAAGGTTTCTGGAAAATATATTTTTAAAATTGCTAAGGTAGTAGGTGTGGAAAAGCATGGTTTAGGAAGCTGGACACACAAACAAGTTTAGAGGCGATATGGTAAGGTTTACCAGAAACTGCACAGAGGTCCCACTGTGTGCACCAAATCAAATGCTCATTATCTCTGCCTGAAGTTCTCCCTTTTCATCTGGAAAGCACTGGCAATACCTGTGCCATGGAAATAAAGTAAAGAATTTTAATTAAAAATCAATTGTGAATGAGATTATGTAATTATTCTCAAAATTGGGCTGCAGGTAGTAGTACACACAAAATGAGTAGCAGAGGGATCATCACTAGCACTAAATGGAGTCATTTGAAAGGGAAATAAGTTAAGCCTTTGGCACTGAGTGATACATTGATCTTATGGGTTAATGTTAATTATGAAGGTGTTACCCAAGGCCCTGAGGCTATTCTGCTCCAGAGTGTGTAGGAAATCTCCATGGAGTGCCCACAGCAATTCACATATGAAATATGAATCCACTAGTTTATCAATTACCTCTTCATTTTTTTTTTTTTCTGATATAGTTGAATCACTGACTGGGCACAATACAGCAAAAGGGGTAAAGAAAATGGCACTAAAAGCATTCAAACGGAAGAACTTCAATAACAGAAAATTGTAGTCTCAAAATACAGCAAAAGAGCAGTCTTTCTTAGGTCAGGATGTGTCAGTGAGGCTCAGCCAGGGGAGACATCTATCTGCCTTGCACAGAACTGTCTTCTCACAGAGCTCTTCTAAAGAGTGTGAGGTCTCTTCATGCAGGGCTCATCTATACAGTGTGACTTATCTTACTTCAGTGACTTTCATAAAGGCTTTCTCTCAGACAGTTATGCTAGGCTTTATGCCTTTGACATGAATTTTATACGGACATAATTTAGTCCTCAGTAGGAGGTAGGATAGGTCTATGTTTTAATATATTCTCATTATTCTTGTTTACTAGCTATGGAATTAATCTTTTATGCATGCTACTTTCTGATTTTATTTGGTTGAATAAGTTTCTAAATGCTATCTGAGCTCCTTTCTTCTAGTTTTCAGTGTTTTATTCTCTTGGCTACTGTGCAGACAATAAGGACTACTGAGCATGCACTATAAGACAAAAATCTTGGAAGGTAATTGAACAAATTCAACATAGCAATCACTCAGAAGGAAGGAAATACTACTAATATCTGCATTCTTTTTAACTTTTCAGTGTCATGAGAGGAGAAATATTTATATTCACTGTTCTCTGTCTTTCTGATTATTTACCAGACCATCATGATTTAACGAAGGTAGATATTTAGGATCATGGTGCCCACATAATCTCCCTTTATTTTGCTTACTAGTAAAGGTTGTTACTGTAATTAGAGGAAAATATTATTCAGGTACTATATATCAGAGTGAAGACTTAGCCTCTTGACTCTGTCTGCATTCTGTAGTATAGACCAACAGTTCTCAAGCACGTGTTACCTTCATACTGAAGACTGATGTTCCTGGCAAGCCCTCATCTCCTTGAATTAGCCACAATGCCATTCTTCCTGGCCTCACTCAAGAAAGAGCAATCTCTAAGTAGGGAATGCTATGAAGAGGTATAACCTCAAGTACCCTACAATTATAAGAATAAAGATAATATTTGGAAGCACTATTATTAGAAAAACTCCTGGTTATGCTCTTGTGTGAGGCAGATTGCTACTCTTTAATGCTGAAGAACAGTTGTTCTGAGTTATGTTTAGTTGTGAAGTGTTGTCTTTCATTCAGGTTTTATCAGTAAGATTAGTGCAAGATAATACAGGTGTATACTGGTTCCTAGATGCTTAGTCTCTATACCTGTGTTTCAGTTCCTTCAATTATCCTCTTAGTGTCATTTCTAGATTTTTTTCTTAAGACATGTTTCTATATGGATAGAATGTCTCATATTATTTCTTCCTCATGGCTATTTTGAAGTGTCACAGAGCACGACTAATGTCTCCTCAAAAGAACTCTGAAGTCTCCTTGCTTGGTTTCCAATCCCGACTCCACCATTTGCTGATCTTAGGACCCTGAGCAATTTATTTAGCATTTCTGCACAGTAGTTTCTTCATCTGAACCAAAAAAAGGACACACTATTAACATTGACCTCTTAGATAGGTGCTGTTTTATATATACTATATACTATATTATATATATATATATATATATATATATATATATATATATATATATAT
>JADRCH010000322.1:2007883-2022505 GCA_019843965.1 Rhynchomys soricoides | reverse complement strand
TATATATATATATATATATATATATATATATATATATATATATATATTACACACACACACACACACACACACACATATACATGTTTTATAAAATGTCATTCCCAGTGGGTACAGTTGGGAAAGCAGACTACCCACCTCTTATCTTTCACTAGTTGTAAATCCCAAAATCTCTCGTTTTTACAGCCTGAAAGAGATATGCCAATTCATTCACAAGCCCCAAGGTTTTGGGTTTTGAGAGTAACTTAAGAAAACACACACACACACACACACACACACACACACACACACACACACTCACACACACACACACACACACACACACACACTTTTATTTTTCTTTGCTCTTCTGTTTATCATGCCTGGGTCCTTAAAAATTGTGTGCTTTTTCAAACCTTGAAAAGTTTGAATGGAGCCTGTAATTACTCAGAGTTCTTTGCTCCTAAATCCTCAACAACAAGCATTTAGTTTGTTTTCAGAGCTATTGTGCTTAATTAATATTTATGTAAGACTTAGTGAAATCATGAAAATTAACAGATGTCCTTATCTAAACAGGTGGTGCATGTATCAACAATGGCGATCAAGACAGCACTGCTACAGTAGCACTTATTTATATCTGAGCCATTTCCAAGTTGAGTTAGTAATCATGGCTTTTGCATTTATGTCCCAGTCTAGAAAACACACAAATGGGCCAAAAACTTTACTGTCATTATACTTTAAGATACTCATGTGAAATATGAACCTTAGTTTATATTTCAGAAACTAAAATATAGCATACAGAAGTTGTCTTAATTACTTTTCTTTTGATGTGATAAGACATCATGACCAAGGCAAATTATAGAAGAATTTCTGGTGAAATTCCAGTTTCAGAGGGTGAATCCATCATCAACATGGTGGATAGCATAGAAGGAAGCAGGTCTGGCACTAAAGGAATACCTAAGAGCTTGTGTCTTGACTCTCAAGCAGGAGGCATAGTGAGAGAAAGTGTGTGTGTGTGTGTGTGTGTGTGTGTGTGTGTGTGTGTGTATGTGTGTGTGTGTGTTAGGTGAGGGTGGTCAGGCAGGCTTTAAAAACCTCAAAGCCTGCTCTTAGTGTCACAACACCTCCAACTAGGCCACATCTCAACAATGCCACATTTCCCAATTCTTTGCACATAGTTATACAATCTGGGGACCAGCAATCAAATATCTGATGCTGTGGGGCCCATTCTCATTCAAAGCACCAGAGTGGCATTGTCAGAAAATTGTTATAGTGTCTCATGGAAAAGCCCAGGACTCATGGAGTTGACAGGCTACCTTTCAAGAATGACTGTGGACACAGACTTCTTGTTTTAACATTCTAAAGAAATGGTTCAGCTTTGTTATTAAAATTATAGTGCTTCCTAAGTCTCAACCCATCGTGTACACCTTACAGGAAACAGCAAGTAAAACAGTGTAAAAGGGCTTTATATTAACAAACACCTCTAGCTCAACATCACTTATTCTGTAGTATATCATTGCTGGATCTCTACAGGACATTTGGATGTATCTCATTCTTAGTCATATGACTCTCCTGTATGTATGAAATTCTTAAGAATTTACCATTTTATTTGAGGCTCATTCTATTTCCCAAAGTAAAATTAAATTTTCCCTTGATAAAGGGAAAATGTTCACTAAATAGATAAACATCAAATTTGAAATGAATTGTTAATTTAGAAGCTAGTATTTTTCATCAATATTGAATTGTTAAGTTTGTTTTCTATGTCATACTCTTACGTGTTCTTTGATTTCAGTTTACACTTTGTGATAAGTTTTGCTTGGTTCAAGTTTATTGATTCATAACACTCTCTCGTAAGAGGAGTAAAGGACATTCTCATAAAAACCCAGATGGAAATCAACTCACTCTTTCCTTCATCTCCTAAATATACTGCTTGTCTCCTGCGTACCAGATACTAATTCAGGTGTTCAGAATAAGAGTGAACAAAACTAAGAGAAAATTGTTCTGGGGCTCAGGTATTTGATGGAGCAGCAGAGATGATAAATCTGTAGCATAATTTAGACTGCAGTAAATAAAGCAGTTAGGGGCAGGAAAGTGCTGGATAACATGAACTGATATTTAGGAAAGGTGATGGGGTAAGCATCTCTGTCGAGATAACCCACAATGCAAACGCCTTCAGGGGGAAAATGTGCTTGAAGGCTCTTCTCTTTCAGAGCTCCAGAGGGTCAACAAGAGCAAAGGAGCTGGAAGTGATGGACTGCAAATGAGATTTGTAGGAAATGAGGCATCAGAGACAAGTTTAGTGTGAGAGGGGAGATGACACCAGAACTCCTCACAATGAGCTAGCACACTGTAATCGCCCAAGCCCAGGACAAAGCGAAGATGTCTAGTTTTACTTTTGCTGTTTATTTTTCTCTTCTCCAGTTATCCAGTAGTTGAATGATTGACTGTTTCTGCACAGCTTACTTCATTAGGCCTAGAAAACAAAACAGGAATAGGAAATGTTTTCCTATTCTGAGCTTGAACTATTGAGTCCCTTGAACTCTAGGGACTTTCAGTCAGCTCACAAAGTTCAAAAGTCCTCAACTTTTTGGCTCTGTATTCCAATAACCTTCATTTGAATGTAAGTGCATTGCCTTCTATGGTAGGAAATAGTTTCATACAAAAATGGCCTTGATAACTGCAGCTGAACCGTTATATTGTCTTCCTTCAATATAGAAATTTTAAGACTCCTCATTGTATTCATTCTCAAACTTTAACATATCATCCTGAAGGATTCTATGGTTTGTGTGTTGCATAACTGCGTGAATATTTCTGTCTAGCATGCCTTTCCTCCTCTGCCTCACAAAGTGCTATTATTCCTTTATGGCATCTCCTTCATAAAGGTCTCCCTCGCTTTTTCTCAGAGAGTTAATTACTTCTGTCCACGTTCAGCTATATACTTCTGTCATCTCAGGCATCACTGTGTATTGTTAGGATTTTATGCTTCCACTTTTATTTCCCACTAGAATAGAAGTTCCTTAGTTGTCAAATGCAAAGCTTATTTGCTCTTAAAACTCTGATACCTAACAAAGAACCTGGCACACAATCAAATCAGACATATTTTGGTTTTGACGAAAAAAAAAAAAAAACATTAACGATGAGGCTCACAGCATGAGGTAAATATAATATGCATATAAATTGTGTTTTGATTATGTAATCTTTCCAAAAAATCATTATTTGAGGGGACACATAGTATTTATCAGAAGTTATTATTAAATATATGTTTTCATGGACATAATATTTAGCATTCTCTATGCTTTATGTATTTTAAAACATTTCACAGAAAATCTTATCACATTTGGTTTGAAATCATTTGCTACTGGACAGTAGAACAGCCTATCTTGAGTGAATTTTAAACCTTAGACTATCATAGGTTTATAAATAAGTATACACATTAATTAAAACAAGAGATCATCACTGGATTGTGGGCTTCCTAGGGATACAGGATATAGCTTACTCATCTTTGCATATCCTCTGCAGACTGCTGGCTTGGGAGTCTATATTTCCTTCTCTGAAACTCTTAAGGATTATGTTGTGCTAGTAAATGTTTAACTGACTCTCAGAAACACCACACACACACACACACACACACACACACACACACACACAAACACACACACACAAACAAAACACAAAAGAAACAAAATAATAAAAAAAAATAACCTTGGCTTTTCATTTCAAGGCTCTCGCTTTTTGCTTTACTTTATAATGGCTTATATAGTATTAAGACTCCACTTTAAAAAAAAATAGTCTGTGGTCAGTGAATGGATAAATAGTTATGACTTGTTACATATCTAATTCAAGAAGTTGATTCTGGGCTGACTCATGGACTTTAAACTTACTTCTGCTTCTGTGTAGATTCTCAGTAATATCTCAGTGGTCTTCTCTCCCGTTACTGACAAAAAAAGAGGTTTTCATTTACAATGTAGTTTAGCATTCCTTTATTTTACATACTTTTATAGTGTGTTATGTTTATATTTAACTAGTTTATATTTACTTAGTTCCCTCATATGGTATGAGTACATTTACGTTTAATGTGCTTTTCAAATGCATGCATCTTCACGACTATGCATTAGTTCTGAAAGGTTTATCACATTATGAGGGAAAAGCTAGAGACATCCTGGGAAACTTCTGACTGATGTGGAACAATAGAATAGTTTTCCACAATATCCACTTGTGATTTCCACATTACCTACCTCTAGGGGCTATTCTTGCTTCTCAACTTGACTACATCTGAAATTAACTAAAATCTGAAGTTGCTGGGCACAGCTTTGAGGGATTTTTACTTGGATTATTTGAGGTAGGAAGACATACCTGAAATAGAGATCACATGAGGTCTGAAAACCCATTCTATACCTGGACCACACCTTCTCATAGCAGCTTATATAAGTGACAAGGGAGAAAGTAGCATTTGATCTTTGCCTGTTTGCCATCAGTCTTTCTGGCAAGGTCATTCTTTCATTGGCATTAGTATACTGAAGACTAGCTGAGGCTTCCAGCCTTTTGACATGAACAACTACTAGATTCTTGGACTATCTGTTGATAGACATTCATTGTTGAACTGGGTGGACCACAGCCTAAAAGCTCCTCTAGGAGATCTCTCTCTCTCTCTCTCTCTCTCTCTCTCTCTCTCTCTCTGTCTCTCTGTGTTTGTGTGTATTATATATATATGTGTGTGTGTGTGTGTGTGTGTGTATGTATATGTATTCATTCTATCAATTCTATTCTTCCAGAGAACCATAACTAATGCACTACCAGTGTTTTAAAAAAACATAGATAGGTAAGTGAAGGAGGTGTGAAAGCTAACTCTCTTCACAAGCATTATCCATGAGGGACTAGGCTAATCCTTGACCCATGTAGAAGTTTTTATGCAAATGGATGAAATATAACTATTAAATTTGACCTAAGTTTAATTTAACTTATTTGGCTTGGGTTTGAATGGAGTGGCATAGGAGCATCTGATGACTCCCCTGTAGACTAAGGGGACTAAGAGCCTGCACAAATCAGTCCATAGACTTATGCTCAGCCAACAGTCATGCTTGATTTGGTCTAGCATGACTAATGGATTATCCTAAGTCTTTAAAGTTGATTTTTACAGAATTAAAGATGTTTTAATAATTAGAGAGATAGCTCTTGAGAAATCTCTTGGCTCTCCTTTCTTTAAAAGAACTAATGTCTGGATTTTTTATGCATAATTGCGTCAGATTCACAATTTCTTATGGCCTAGAGAAGTAGCTTTAAAGGTGCTTCCTCATCTGAATTTCTCACTTTTACTCCCAAAGAATGCCTTTTCTGCAAAATTAAAGTGAGAGAAAAGAAGCCATTATAGCTATGCAGAAGATTTTGTACAATATATGATTGGTTAAGGCTTCCATAGAAGGTAACTGGTTCATGAAAATTGGCTTTCCTTTCTGAGTTGAAAACATTTGGGCTTAAAAGACAAAGTAAGCTGGTGAATGGAGGTCCATCAACACTTACATCAAGAGTACTTTCTGTCTACTGTCTTATCTCTTAATTTACTGGTGAACAATGAAAGGTGCCTCCTCTCCAGAGTTGTGTTTCTTCTTCATGTCTGCAATGGAGATGTTATTCTTTTCAGAGCCAAATAAAATATGTATTCATGCTTAACCTACCCAGAAGAGAGTGTGATCAACTTGACTTTCTCACAAATGTAAACACACATGCACATGGAAAACTTTAGGTTTCTCTTTGTTTTCTGAACCAACTAGAATTCATACATATCTCCAACACATACAAACTCAGAAAGTACAGTCCTAAGAACATACCCAAATATACCTTGATTATATATACCTTCATTGCTAAGGAGGGTAGGCCATTAACATTGTATACTAAGAAGTCATTTAACCTCCCTGTAAAGTGTCAATAAATATTAATTCCACCCTTAGTTTTATGTGACAGTTGGGATAATTGTCTTATTTAATCTTTATTTTATGTGTTTTAATATATTTATTGAACTATACTATGATTATTAACATAATAATAACTAGGTACTATTCTGTGCACTATGGCCTATAAGATAAATATCTTTGCCTTTATAAAGAAAGCAGAAGATATAATCATCATGTTATACAGTAAAGGTATTTTGAAGACATATTCCATATTAATCATACAAAGAAATTGCTACCCAATAGTGAATTAAAGGATATCAAACTAATGATTGAATCTAAAGGGATATAGGGAAGAGGAGCATACCTTATGTATATATAAAATTTCATTAAAAGTAAATGTAACACATCCTGTGATTTCTAGTATGAAATCCTTGTATGTCCCTCTGAGATCATCACTAATACATTTGTTACTGATACATATATATGTATATTATTTATTTGTTTATTTATTTATTTAATTGATATTTACTTTATATACATTTCAAATGTTTTCCCCTTTGGAAACCCCTTATTCCATTCCCCCTCCCCCTGCCTCTATGAGGATGCTCTCCCACCAACCCACCCACCCACTCCCCTCTTCCCTCCCTAGCATTTCCCTACACTGAGGCATCTAACACCCTTAGGACCAAGGGCCTCTCTTCCCACTGATGGACAAAAAGGCCCTCCTCTGCCACATATGTGGCCAGCTCCATCGGTCCCTCCATATGTATTCTTTGGTTGGTGGTCCAGTCTCCGGGAGCTCCGGGGGTCTGGCCAGTTGACACTATTGCTCCCTCCATGGGTCTGCAAACCCCCTCAGCTCCTTCAGTCCCTTCTCCAATTCCTCCATCTGGGACCCCACACTCAGTCCAACTGTTGGCTGAGAGCATCTGCCTCTGTATTTGTTAGGCTCTGCCTGAGCTTCTCTGGAGACAGCTTATTGTGCTTCCATCAGCCAGCACTTCCCAGTATCCATAAGAAAGTCTGGGTTTGGTGGCTGTATATGGGATGTGTACCCAGGTAGGACAGTCTCTGGATGGCCTTTCCTTAGTCTTTGCTCTACACTTTGTCTCAATACTTCCCCCTGTGAGTATTTTGTTCACCCTTCTAAGAAACACTGAAGCATCCACATTTTGGTCTTCCTTCTTCTTAGGCTTCATATGGTCTGTGAATTGAATCTTATGGATGTAAAATCTATTTAATCAAATAGATAGATTTTTGGCTAATCACTTGAGTAACTAGTGATCCCCAAGAGATTATCCAGAATAGAAAAATATCTAAAACTTAAAATAAAGTTTAAAGTGGTAAGAGAGAGGAGGACTGTTGATAGTTTCTTCAAGTTTCATGAACACACTATGTCAGCCACATAGATGGATACATTTGTGTTTTTACACAATGTCAGAATTTATTGAGTAACAATAAATTCACAAGGTAGGAAAACTGCTTCAGATTGATATTCCTGCTTCTCTTGGTATCTGTGCTGGACTTGACACAATGTAGAGTCATCTGGGAAGAGGAAACACTAATGGAGAACATAATCCAGCAGATTGTGCCTGTGGGAAAGTCTTTAGGGGCATTTTTTGAGTTATGATTAATGGGGGAAGGCTCTGCACACTATTTGTGCTATCATTCTGAGAAAATGTTCCTGAGTAGTATAAGAAAGAAGGCTGAGCAAACCCTGAGGAGCCAGCCAATAAGTAGCAATCCTCCATAGTTTCTGGTTCAGTCCTACCTCTAGGTTCCTACCCTGATTGAGTTCCTGCTTGTGCTTCCCTTAGTGAAAGACTTTTAACTGGGAGTCATAGCATGAAATAAAGACTTTAATCCTATATGGTTTTGATCAGTGTTTCATCACAATAGTACAAAGCAAACTAGGATGGTAACAATGGCCTAAGGAAACGTAAGTTCCTTACTCCTATTTTATTTACTAATATTCACTTTCATATAATGCATTACGTATTGCTCAGCAACATCTGTAAATGCAAAAAGCACAAACAAACAACAAAACCAAATAATATGAGAGGAGCCGGAGAAGCAAACCATGGGACACCAAAGGGATGCAGGAGTTTCTACACTGATAACAGACCCTAAGTAAACTCCAGGGGTGAAGCTTCTGTTTTCACTTGGCCTTTGTAGTCACAGGATTGAGAGGGAAGTTGTAGAGTTGAGTTCAGCTAAAAGGGTTGGCTCAGGACCAGAGGAATGAATAGACCAATGAATGAATGGCAAACACAAATGGGCAAATAGGAGGATAAACGGATCATAGATAAGTAGACCATATTAGTAGCTGGTCCTAAGCCCAGATGAAGTCTAGGAAACCATAAGATGTCCCTGTCTTTGGTGCACAATCCACATCATCAGATTCTGTACTGGCAGGAGCCATCACCTTCACCAAGCTTGGTGCTTCCTTTTTTATGATGTCAGAGGAATAGATCACTTTCCTCTCTTGGTCTAGTATGCATCCATGTTCCCAGTATATTTCATAAATTAATAGTCTGCTATCCTTTCTACTCTTAAGAATACTTCATTTATCAATTTGTGTTGTATAGGTGGTGCTGGATATAAGGTACTTCTTTTGGATCCATCTAGGCACAAAATTATCCCCTGTCCTCTGAATGGAATTAGAATATGATTGTAAAAGGATTCCCTAAGAGCAAGGCATAGTCTCAAAAATAATCATTGCTTTACACAATATAGAGTAACTTAGAGCAGTTACTGATCTCCCATGATGATTTGATCACAATCTAACAAAGGCTTTGCCAGCTGTTGTCCTTCTCGCTTTGCCCTTAAATAAATGTCTATATCTTTTCTTGATGGTTTTGAAGAGACAAAACTATCAAAGAATTTTGCTATCTTTGCTTTGGGCTATTGAAACCTCATGAAGAATGCTTTTATTTATGAGATTAAGAAAACATTGCAAAAAGATGAAGGTATTTGTAATTCATTCAGCAACTACAAACACCTCAAATGCTTCTTGAGGAGCTGGAAGTAGTTATATTCAGCCACCTCTTTAGAAATTTTAATTGATAGGCAACTTCAGCCCTGAGAAGGCTCATCCTGAATAGAAGTTTGCTTTGGATAGTTAAAGAAAGTATAAGAATTAGGCCTTTGTCTATGTAGATTCAAATGGAATAAAAGCAACAGACTGAAAATTTCAGTGAGAGTCAATTGTATTGTTTGTATGAGGAAGGTTGGGATTGATTGTGGATGGAGTGGTTACATGAAAGTGTGGATTTTGGCACTCTTGCACATCAGAGAGATTTAAGCATCTGTGACTGGCATATATCAAAATAAAAATATTGCAATAAGAAAGGAAGATATTTTTATTGAAAATTTTTGCAGTAAGAGACAGAAGCCACCACTATAGATAAAATTTCTTTCACAGAAGAAGCAAGAGGAAAAATTGTCTAAAGGTTGGGATGAGCTCATGAAAAATTCATGGCAAATATTTGGAGGATGGCTTTGTATTCCAAGGTATTATTCTCCTTCCTTGAAGGTTGCAAGCCTAATGACATAGAGAAGGACACTTGAGGGAAGATCAGTTCCCCACCGTCACACAGTAACTAAGAAATATGGCGCTTTCTACGTGGTGGATATAATTTAGAGAAGGCTCCCAGGTCCTTTGAAAACATGATGGAATTGACAAGAGACTTTTTAAAAAGTTCACCATGCCAGAAGAGTGATGATGGATTTATAATTAAAGAGTTTCTAAAATAAATGTTTTAAGTAAAGAAAATTTAGGGGGCCAAAATTCAGAGACTTGCCTAAGTTGTAGCCAAGCTGAGAGATAGGAGAATATCAAGGCTGGATGATAACCTCACAGTGTTTTCTAGAAAACACTGAAAGGATTGGTGAGAAAGAATATCTGTTTAGTGTTTGATGAAATTTAACTTTTTTAAAAAATCCAATTGAGTAGGACTTTAATTAGAATTATAATACATATTTTGAATGGAGAGGCAGGTAGTTCACTAAGAATTCTAGTCACTTTGTTGAGTGACATCCCGTCAGCACTTCCACAAGTTGTGGAATGAAATGCCAGCACATTCATTTGTAAAACTTCCTCTGAAGTATAATCCAGCATGAACAGAGTTCCATTTCCAAGTGAGATGCTTGCTCATTATTTTTCCCCTTCATTTTGACTCCTATGTGGCTTCCCCTTTTTTTGGTTTTGGATATTAAGGATTTAAGTTTCCTCTCTTGGCAGTTCTATTAATCAACAATAGGTAAAATATCTGGCAATTTCACTAATAAAAGTAACCTTGTACTCCTAATAGCAAACTGTAACATGAGGGAAACCCAGGCCCTATTGAACTAACTCAACTCAACAAAAAATCGTCTCCTTTATGCCTATGCCAGAATGGAAGAAGAAAGAACGACTGTTGAGAGTCTCCTTCATAAGAATATTAATAGAACATTTATTCCATCCTTAAAGGGCTTTTCTGATATTGTCTGACATTTTCATTTGTATTATACAGTGTGATTCTTTATTGTATATTAATACTAACAGACTTGCAAATATTAAATTCACAACATAATCATACCTTTTCGACTGGCTGAAATTGAACATGGGTAAACTCCAGTCTTAAGAGAGCCACAAATAACAATGCCTTGCTGCAAAGAGATGACAGAATTAGCCAATAGAGTCTATATATGGCTTGCTAATCCAGCTGGGAAATTTCAGATATTATAGTGGCTAAGATTTCCTTAGCACATTCATTGAGGAATAAGTTTGTATAAATGGTATAATTTCTTACAATAACTTGTAAATAAGGATAGAAAAGTAAGTACACAAATTTAGATTTTGTACAATTAGTGCAAATTATGCTATAGAAATTTGTCTTTTTTAAGTACAGATAACCAGGCAGGCACTCATGTTCTGCCCCAGGGGCTTCTATGCTTCAGAAGTATTCTAGAAAAGCAACACATTTCCCTTTTTCTTTTCTTACTAAATGACCAGGCTCTGACTATTGCATTTAGTGGCTTTGTCTCCTCCCTCCAGCAACATATCCCTGCAGGCTAGCTTTAGATGACACCAGTATGAACCCTATCACTGAAATTAAGAATTGACCATAATACGGGACCTGGAGTCATTTACCAAAAACTCTTGTCCATTGGGAGTTTGAAGTGTTCTCTTCCTTCTTGGGAAATCACAGCTTCTAAAGTTTTAAAAAGTTTAAGGGGTTTACATTCTACCCAGTCACACACATCTATATTGAATATAGGGAAACAATACCTATGAAGCTTATGTGAGCTATACATGATAGAAAATTTTGTTGGGTGTAGTAAGAGAATCATAATTCAGAATCCCTCTTCTTGCCTAGTTTTGCTTGTAACTGATGTCATTTCTTTGTGATTGAGTGATGCTCTCATGGTTAGGGAATGAGACACTGATGTGAGCAGGGATACACTTATGAATCAGCTATCCTTTACACAAACTGCCTCCTTAGGAGAACTTAATATAAAGTATATGAATTTCTATGTATCATGTTAAAAGTTCCAGATTAAGTCTTGCAAGTACAGGCCAGCATAATGATTCTGTCTGTAGAGTCCATCATGGGTCAAGATCAATTGATAGAGTATTTTCTCTCTCTCTCTCTCTCTCTCTCTCTCTCCCTCTCCCTCTTTCCCTCTCCCTCCCTCCCTCTTCCTCCCTCCCTCTGTCCTCCCTTCCCCTGTCCCTCCCTCCCTGTCCCTCCCTCTCTCTCTCTCCCTCCCTCTCCCTCTTTCCCTCTTTCTCCCTCCCTCCTCCTCCCTCCCTTCCTCCCTTCCCCCTCTCTTCCTCCCTCCCTATCACCTCATTTTCTTCCCCTTCCTCATTCTCCTTTTTATTTCTTCATACACATATACACCTGAGCTTGCATCACAAACATCTATGCGCATGCCCACCCAATTCCTACTCAGTTGCTTACTGTAAAAGTTTTTTCCCTGGCTATGTCACAACAGCAACCATTTTTGAGTGATGAGAGATGAAAACATGGTGAAAGAGGGAAAAAAAAGCCAACCCTCAGCTATAAAGATTCTAGGAATTGTATGCTATTAATTCAAGCTTATCCTTTTATGAAAAACTGTTTCCAAACATAGAATTTTTAGCTTTAGGAAAAGAGTCCTAAAAAGACAAATTAACAATATAAAATATATCAAATGTATTATTTAATTAATGCTGCACATGACGTAAGATTCTTTGGAAATGAAGGTTAAAGGTTAAACTGATAAATTTTGGTGAATGTTGGCATTGCTATTTAATAATAGGACTATGATATGACAAAAGGATAAACGCTAGTGGTAAAAAAGGGAGTGGATGCAAATTAAGTCCTGTTTGCTGGGACTGTTTTATCTTCTCTTTGCAACTGTCTTTTTTTCCCTAAGTATATCACAAGTTACCTATCACAGGAGATAGATGACAAAATAGTCTTTTGCATCTGTTCTTGGGTTGTGTATTGGTTATCATGCTCTGGGCTTGAACAGTATTATACTAGAGGTTTTGATTGACACAATAATACTAGACCTATATATAATCTTCAGCAAGAGTCGGTACTGAGTTTATGTCCAGGTACCAAAACTATTAATTGCATGACTTTGATTCAAAGACTTTCCAAAATTATATCCTATTTCCAAAATAATACGAGTTTACCTGGCCTTTAAGAGGTTTAAGTCAGATTATAACTCTGGAATTACATATAATCTAAAAGGCTGACTCTCATATTTTGTACTATCTTATACTTTCTAATGAAAAAGTTCTCAGAATAAAAATTATTTGAGGGAAAAAAAGCAGATTAGAGAACTCATCATGCATTCTGGCTATCTTAAAGGGATCTTTCATAAGTTCTACAGGCTCAGTATTTTTATAAGATAAACACCACTCTTATCTTACTAGGTGTAGTATTCATTTCCCTGGCTTTGCAAAACAATCAAACTATCTCAAATTAATGAAGAAAGATAAAACCATTTAAAGTGAAATCTGTAGAAGTATTTTTCATCTCAAAACATGGTAATTAAGTTTTTTCATCAGTGTAGAAAACTTTAATCTTAATAATGGTCTTCTGTGCCTGATGTAGTTGGAGTAGACTTTCCTCAACACTCCCAGTAGAAATAAGGCTTTGCCCTTACCTTATCTCTCTTCCTGTGTTTCTGTGTCTTGAGGCAGCCATACTCCTATCTGAAATCTGTACTTTTTTTCTTACAACTTATAGAATTCCCCCATCTCCTTCTAGGCGCCATCTCTGAAGAAGAAAATCTTGTCTGCTCTATGATTTTGTAATTTCTGCTCTAGGATTATGTTTGTGTCTGAATTTGTGCCCTGATTCTGAGATCCTTATTAAGTCTAGTTTGACTCTTTTACCAAGGCACTAATCAGCATCCATTTAGAAACCTTGCTGAATAAGCAGATGGGAAGAACGTAAATACATGTAGAATCATTCCATATCTTAGACTCTGGATGGCCTACAGATATGCATGGGTGCCAATGCTAAATAAGAACTGGCATTAATCTTAGTCTAGAACTGGAAGTTTAAATCTTATTTGAGCTTCAAAATTGACAACCTTTAACCCTCTCAAACGAATACATGAATAAATGTAAAATTTTATTTTATTACATATTATAGTGCATCTTGATATGCAGATTGGGATCTTCTGCATTGGTAAGGTATTTGTGAAGACTATTTTTAAAGGATCCTATTTATTTATTTATTTATTTATTTATTTATTTATTTATTTTTGGTTTTTCGAGACAGGGTTTCTCTGTGTAGCCCTGGCTGTCCTGGAACTCACTCTGTAGACCAGGCTGGCCTTGAACTCAGAAATCCACCTGCCTCTGCCTCCCAAGTGCTGGATTCTTAATGAAGTAAACAAAGTAATTGACCAATTGAGCTAAGAGATGCAGTAATTCAAATATGAAGTGGAATTGTGGTGTAACTATGCTGTAAGTAGATGACTATAGATTCATAAGATGGAATCATACTTGTCCCTTCTCCTGTACCTATGCATGTAATACACATTTGTGTCATATACACCAATAGATCTCTCAGCATTAATTTCTCCATGTGTTCAAAATGATCCAGAATTTAGCGACAAATGAGTGCAAAAATTGGACACATATTGCTTCTCATTCCCTTCTTCTTTCTTGTCTAATTTATTTAAATAAGCAATGCTATACAAAGCCCTTAATCTAAAGCTAACTACACTGTGGCCTACCTTTCTCTAACATATAACAGTCTTCTTATTTATCCTACTTTATTCAGAGTGCTATTAAATAATTGTATATTTTTATTAAATATGATCATCATAAAACAATGATTATTCCTAACTACATATTTTAATACAAAATAATAACTTTATTTAGCATAAAAGTGCTTATTCATACTGACATAGTGAACAGAAGATTTAGTGACTGATAAATATAAAAGAATGACTAGATATGAAGTGCTATGATTGATATTAAAAGATATATGTTATCAAAACTCAGTGTGGTCCTCCAGGAATTTATGATAGCAATATGGAAAATAATGTACTTTCCTAGCATAATGTAATGATTCCAGGAAGCCAAGGAATTGGTATAGTTGGTAATGTTGCAAAGCAGAAATGAGTTCTAACTTATAGGTCATGAAGTGACTAATACAAGACTTCCAGCATGTGCATGGAGAGATGGAGAGGAGAGGAGAAGAGAAGGGACGAGAGAGAGAGAGAGAGAGAGAGAGAGAGAGAGAGAGAGAGAGAGAGAGAG
>JADRCH010000322.1:1987350-2007873 GCA_019843965.1 Rhynchomys soricoides | reverse complement strand
GAGAGAGAGAGAGAGAGAGAGAGAGAGAGAGAGAGAGAGAGAGAGAGTCTAATTGCATGAACTGTGTGGGACACAGAATTACCACAGCAATACATTTAAATAAAATTTTAAACAATCAATCAAAGGTAAGTTCATCTCATATAAAATCTCAACTGTGAAGTGAGTTAGAGGCTCTCATCTCAGCTACAAGAAAGCTCGACTGTGAAGTGAGTTAGAGACTCTCATCTCAGCTACAAGAAAGCTTTGGTTATTTTTGAACAAGGGAGAAATATACATTAATATAGGACCACTGATTGTGGCATAATAATCAGTTGTAAAATGTTCTACTTAGTGTTTGTTTGCTTGTTTGTTTGTTCTTGCCAATTTGACACAAGCTAGGCTCATCTGTGAAGAAGGAACCTCGGTTCAGAAAGTACTTCTATTGGCCTGTAGGCAAGATTGTGGAACATTTTCTGATTGATGATTGATTCAATAGAGCCAAGAACATAGTCAGTGATGGTTTGTGGTTAGGAGATATGAGCCAAATAAACCCTACTCCTTTAAGTTGCTTTGCAGTCTTTTCAACAGGAAATGAAAGTAAACAAACATCAACTAAAGTATGTGACTGAGTAAGCCTATGAACTGATGTGATATGTTATGCTCTGATCAATTATAAATTCCCATGTGTCATGCAAGTAACTAAATGAAGAAGGTTAATTTTAAGGTTACTATAATTTGTTGATGTTCAAAATCAAATGCTACAATTGAGAGAATTGAAACATTTTCAGGACAAATTATCTTAATTTTCTACCAGAAACAAAACTACTTTACTAACCCTGAAACTTTGTGTTTCAATGAGAGGCTAACATTTTACAAGGGTACTTAGTTCTGGATGAATTAACTTAGTTATTTGTTGAGCTTGTTTTATTTTATTTCCATTTAGGAGTGAGGTGGGACAATTCTTTTGTGTTTTATACTTCAATAAATTGTGATTATCTTTTGTTGGTTGGCGTTTTAAATTTGAGATAGGGTCTCTTGTATTATTGGCTTTCCTTGAACTCACTACTTACCTGAACACTTACCTGAACACAACCTTGAACTTCTACTTCTCCAGCTTATACCATTAAGTTATAGGATTATAGGTGTGTGCCAATAAGACAGTTAACACAATTTAGGGTAGAGAACCCATGGCTTCATGTATGTTAGACATGCATTGTATCAACTGAGGTTCATCCTTAGCCCCTCAATAATGTTTTATTATTCTATCAGAATGCAGTTTCTGCAAAGAAAATTACCCAAGAGACCACAGCCAAATGGTCCATTATTGTCATCACAATGTATACCTCACTAGAGATATTGTGTAATCACAGATTTAACTAATTTTTAATAATTAATATTCAACCTGGTAATTAAAGGGATAGTAATTAAATTCACGTGTGAACATTAAAACAAAATGATGGACAATTTAGTACAATAGCAACAGTTAGTATTTATCTATCTATGATATAATACTAAGATTAGAGATCAAAGTTATTTCAGTTGAGTTACTTGAATAACATCTTAAATCTTTATATCTCCTAATAAAAAATGTGCCACCCAGGAAAATTCTATGTGGTTTACTTCTTACTCATTATGGTTTCTTGAACACCTGTGTATAATGACCCGCATTTTATTGTGGTATGTTTGAGAGAGCTCACAAGTGTGTGTGTGTGTGTGTGTGTGTGTGTGTGTGTGTGTGTGTGTGTGGTGTTATGTAGAAAATGGAAGTAAATACCAGCAAGTAAGGAGTTCATATTCAAGATGTTCAAGGAGTGAATTCTTTGACAGAACTGTATAACACAATAGGTTTCCTTTTTTGTTTTTCCACTATTGTTGTTATTGCTTACCTCAAAAGTTGCTAGCTGGCATTGTCTCTCAGTATGTGACTTTTTGAGAGGACTCACAAGCACTTTAGAATTGTTTACTTCCTGGAGAAGTATTTAGTATTTTGTGTCCTATATTTTAATCTTACTCTGTTACAACTTTTGGTCAACTTCCATTCAACTTCATATTATCGATAATAAATACATTCTGAGTTTTTCTATCAAAAACTTAGCTTGCTCACATGTTCCATTCTTATACACAAGAAGATACAAGTGCTTGAAAGTCAGTTTACTTTTTACTGCATGTTAAGTACAAACTTCTTGATCTCACAGATGCTTTGTTTCCACATTCTAGGCCAGTTGTTTGTCTCTCAGTTTTTAATGATAAGAAATTATACTCTCTCTCTCTCTCTCTCTCTCTCTCTCTCCTTCCCTCTCCCTCTCCCTCTCCCCCTCTCCCCTCCCCCCGTGAGTGTGTGTGTGTGTGTGTGTGTGTGTGTGTGTGTGTATGAGAGAGAAATAGAGAGAGGGAGGGCGATGGAGATGGAGAGGAAGAGACAGGGGGGGGGAGAGAGAGACAGAGAGAGACAGAGAGAGACAGAGATTCTTCATCCGTTGGATTGCAATATAACATAGCCATATGTAGCCATGGCTTTCTTCTTTCAGTTTAAAATCTTATGCCGTTCCATAAACCTCATTTAAATGTGAATGCATTAATAGATTTATATAACTCAATGGAATTTTAGTACAAAGTAATTAATAACTTTGGCAAATATGCTAAGAGTAGCAAATGGGTTTCATCCTGAATGTTAATTCTGTCTGATAAAATGCCATGATCTGAGTTACTCTAAGGAAGATTTTCACCAATGTGTGGCTCACTAGGAAAGAATGTCACACTCAATTAGTGTTGACTTTGATGTGACATGAATAGGAATTTTGGGGATTCTGCAAAAGATTTCATATATCTTTTTAAGAGCAGAGAACAATGAGGGATGGAGAATTGCTATGACCAATGTGTTTAGAATATAAGTAAATGTGCATTGAAAGAGGCATGTTTCTTACAAAAGGTGAGTGCAGGATTGGAGGGAACTAGTAAGGTAGTTTGTGGTAGAAGTTATGTGAAGCTGAGCCTCTTTGTTCTCAGTGATCTTCCTGAGAGGTAATCTGGAATTCTTCATAGTAACCATGTTCTCACTGAGTTGTTTCCTCATCTACACAATTAAACACTGGGTTGATTGCAGCAGTGTGTAGTGTAGGAGGTGCTCATAATCCAGGGTGCACATGTATCATGTTCAGCAGTAGTAACTGTTGCTGTGTTTGATTCTGTTAGCAAACAAAATGAGTGAATTCTGAGAGAATGAAAGCTTGTTTGAGTCAGTAAACACTGCAAGCTTCCTTTGATGCAAACCTCTCCCTTGTGAAGACTGGAGAGCCACAGGGCAGGGAAGTAGGTTAGATGTGGCTTTTGAAAATGCTTTGGGGAAGGCTAAAGGGAAATATTGTACAGTTTTAGTTTTTTGATAGTCATTCTCGCTCCTCTTACTGTATTGTATCTGTGTTCTCTGATTAGAGTCAGTCATTAAATTCTTTGCTTATTCAAGGAATTCTTACATTGAAAACCATATTTCCCAGGCAAAATCTATTCATGTTTGAATAACTTCATTAGATTTCACCTCTCCCCGCCCCCACTCCTTAGGAATCGTTGCCTATTAAAATTCTTGTTCAAACATATCTAATGGAGAAGGTGACTTTTCAAGTTCATGTTCTAATTGACAAAACAAATAATTAAAGGCATCTGTGTCAAATCAAAACATATCTAGACTTCATTAGTGCAGCTGTGTGCTAGGGGAGCCATGTGGCAGATTTGATTGGTTATGGCATAAGGGTGTGATTTGTCCTTTGGTCTATTGGCCCCAAAACCTAGCAGACTTTCAGCAGCTTATTGAGGAATATCTAAATCTAAAAATCAATGCCGTCTTTTTTCTATGACACACCTGATACTGGCACTGCCATATCTGATGACTTTAGCTTTCATTTGTCTTGTCTCTAAAGCCCCAGGTTGTCAGGTTTTTATTATTGCCTCTTCTATGCCTTTCTCACAGGATTTTGTGGCTCACAAAAACTCTGGCTGTTTCTGCTTATAAAAAAGACAGGTGAGCCTTTGGCTTGACTACATTGTTTATGAAAGTGAAGCTTCCATTTATAATAGCCTACTCTTTAGAAATGTCACTGTTACACATTCTTTTCTTTGCAAAGTCTGTACTGGGGTAACTGTCAAAAGTTTCCATGTAGAACAAATGACAATGTTAATATCTTGGTGCATTTTAAACTGTAATTCTTAATTTTAAAAATTAACCTATAATTAATTGCTCAGTTTTTGCTACCATGTGTTGTTTTTTGTTTGTTTTTGTTTTGTTTTTCTGATTTTTTGTTTGTTTTATTCTTTCTGTACATACTCAAAATCCTGCCACATTTAGAGTGGGAACTCTTAAACTGTTAAGCTTTCACAGAGAGGTCTTGAGTAAAGGTAAAATTTGAATGATATATTCCTGTCTTTGTTTTGATCACAGTTAGTTCCTGTTGTAATTTGGCCTTTGATATAGTTTCTTCTTCTGTAGCTGATATTTGAATCTGCCTCATGCAAAGTAGCTACTTGTGAAGTTTACTGTTAATTATGTTCCTACATTCTTTCACTGGTTTTCATAGAAAGGTCTGAAAGGATACTGTGCTATCTCTTTCTCACAATTGATAGAACTGAAACATACTGGGATAAGTTACATGTCAAACTGAATAGGAGTTTGAACACAGATCTCTAGAACTGTAAAGGCCATGCCAATGTATTATGTTTTTTTGTGCCTGGGAATCTATGTGAGGAAAAAACCAAAGTGATAAAATGTTATACATTAGTAGGCTAATAATCAGGATTTTAGAATCTGTTGAATTATAAGAAAAGATGCATGAAAAAAGAACCTAATAAAAAGACATTGAAGGACCCCACAAATTAAAAGGAAGTAAAAACGGACACTTCTTCTAGTCTTTAGGAGATCACAGCATAAATAAGAAAAAAAAAAAATAGGGTCATGAAGTCAAGTTACATTTTCAGGTGTGTGACCCAATTTTAGACCTGGTGCAGGTTCATAAAAGACCTGGCCCAGATCCAAAAGGAAACAGCAGACAGCTTGCCTTCGTTGACACTCAGTCACATCTGCCCATTGCACCATAAATTTGTCTTGATGCAAGAGTATTTAAGAAATTGAATGAAAGCTTTCAGGACTGATGCACTACAATTATTGCTGAAATCTGTACCCTGGGGAATACACCAATCAACTGACTATCAAAGACATACACAAGTACTCACACAAACAGCTTCCATGCCAACCATGTTTGCATCCTTTCCATTTCTTGCAATCAAGGCTCATTTTGAAGCTTCTTTCCAGGAATCAGGACCACAGTTTGCACATGAAACTGGAGGTAGATGTATTTTCCTCCCTTTTTGGTGTGATTTGAAACTAGTAGCTCTCGGGTTTTTGGAACATGATAAATAAACCTTGCCTCCTTTAGCACCAGATTTGAACAGAGCTAACCATACTTTAGGTATAAAGATTCTTTCTTGCCTTGGCTTTCATTTACATCCTTTGAAAGCATAAAAATGATCCAGATATATGTATACATAAATAGAAACATTCAAGGTAGTGAAATGATTCAGACTTAATACACTAAGATACACTTACACCAAAATAAAAATGCAACAGAGCAATAAGAAACTTAGTATCACTCTTTTTACTGTTAATAATACGAGTTTCTGGATAGATATCCCAATTTTTAAAGAAAATCCCACTACTTCAAGCCAAATATATTATTTCACAAATAATATGTTTTTTATTTGAATATATCAGAGAAGTTCATTGCCATATGGAAAAATCTATTGAATAAATCTTCTGTAAGCATAAATTTAGAAATACTGCTTTATGATCTAAGGAAACTCCATATCTCAATCTGTTCTTAACATGCAGAAAAGAATTTGAGGTTCTGTTGGGAAAATGATACAACTTGCTTTCTGGTAAGTCATGCATCTTCACTGTTTGACATCGATCAAATTGGCTCCTTAGAGCTTTGGACTGTATCTTTTTCTGTATTTGTTCAGTATTGTTCACTTCAAGATGTTACTGAACTTATCTGAGCTTGGGCATCAGATATCCCTTCCATCTACGTACCTGAAGGAATGTTCCCTGAGTGCCCCAGTTTCCTGATTCTACCCTTCCTTTTTGGGCTTGCCAAAAATGATCTCTTTTGCATCTCCATCTTTCCCTTCCATTCCCTGTGCCTTTTCCCCTAAGGGCTGATTTCCAGAGTGAGAGTTTGAAGGCTGTGTCTGTGCTCTATAGGGTATTGATTTTAAAAATTCCTCATCTATGACAGTCATTTGGTCTCCCCACTTCACACAGTGATGGAGGGAAGATAAATAGAAAGTGTTGACATACTAGAAGGAGAGCAAAGCAGGCATGGAAGTTATCCAAACATCTATCTTACCAAAGTCTCTGCTTTCTCTCCTTGTGTCTACTCAGTACACAGCTGGGTGGTTAATCTCTAGTCTTCTGAGGTATTAACATCTTTTGGTGTTAGGAACAGAGCAGCCTGTTTTCAAGAGAAAAATCTGAGGTAGGCCTGTGGACAAGAAGTGATGGGGAGGAGATGTAGCATTCCTTTATAGTTATAACTAAAGAATCGAAGCCACTCTTAGCAGACTCTCAATCCAAACATTTAAGGTGAGAGCAGACTCAATAGAAATGCAGGAGTTAAAATTTGCATCTAAGGGCATTGATTCACTCAAAAAATATCCCCCTGAAAGGCGTTTCACCTTGAAGTATTGTCATGTTCAGCTGAGAGTGCCTCTGCTGCTCTGGAGCATTGCTAAGAGTTCAGATACAATTTTGCATTTGGCACAAAGCCAGTCACCAAAAGCAAGAGAAAAGTCAGGGTCCAGGCTTCTTTAGGTTTCCCTCACCATTGCTGAGTGACTGCATTTTATTTTCCTTTTTTATCCCCCAGACAAAAAGATATTATCTGTTTTGAGCCTCAAGCATTCACTGCTTACTTTTGTGAGTTATCCTGCTTGGCAGATTCCTGTTGTGGTCTTACTGAAATATGTCAGAGGCAGCAACTGCTGCAACCACCCACACACACATCTCCAGCCTCTGGCACAGTCTTGCCACTCTGAAGCTATTGAGGGCATCATATACAAAATGATTCCTGACAGCGGGCCCCAACCACACCAAAAGATCAAGTGGCGAAGTGGAGAGTGATATAATGTGCTTAGAGGGGAAGGTTAAATCTATCTATCAGTAACTTTCTTTTATTGAGGCTCAGTCTGCAGAAATGTGAGAGACAGGGAATTTCAGACAACCTACATTCTACTGACAGCAAAGTGAATCAGTGGTGTTGACAATCTACTGCAAACTTGCATAGAGCTTAAGGTCCATTTTATAGCTCACAGAGCAGCCATATAGTTCATGCCTTTGGAAAAATAAAACATAAAGATGAAGTAATTCAGACTTGGGCATCATAAAATCCATGCAACCATGCGGAAGCATATTTCCAGTTCCAAACATCTCCAGGTGCCTAAATCCATAAGACACAACTTTAAGATTATATATATATATATATATATATATATATATATATATATAACAAAAGCTCAAAACACACACACACACACACATATATATATATATATATATATATATATATATATATATATACACATATACAGCTCAATAGCATCCAATTCAAGAAGACTTAGTCTAGGAATATGGGAATGGAAATGATTATCTTAATGATATCTAATTCCCATCTATCCAGTACATGGGGGCAAGCAAGCTTAAATTTGGAAATGAGTACAGGAGGAATTTCCAGATACCCAGAAATAAATAAAGTATCAACTAAACTTGTGATATAGAGTAAGTCTTTCCTATGATTATTGATCATGACTTTTGTCATTGATTGTAAGTTGGTTCATTTGTTTATTTGATCAAACATGCACTAGTTCATCCCATAAATTTTGATAGAACATACTTTCTTGGCAAGACTCTCAGGTCATTAGAGATTATAATGGAAAATGTAAGGCAACATTTCACTGCCTCCTTTCTAATGAATTATTATTATTATTATTATTATTATTATTATTATTATTATATAATTTGATTATGATTATTTGAGACTTCAAGACTGTGGTGTTTTCATCAAACCTACACCCATTCCTTTCTTCCCAGCTCCTTCCATACCCAAACTACCCTTTTTCCTTCTTAACTTCATGTGTTTTTGTTTAAATCCACTGAGTCTGTCTCACCCTTACACTGTGTGCTCAAATGAGGGCAGTCACTAAAGCACAGACAACCCGTCAGGGGCTGCATCTGTACAAAAGTGACTTCTGTCTTCCACAGCCATCTGTTGCCCATATCACTTCAGCTAGAATTGGGAACTTGGGAACTTGTTGATCTCTTCCACATCCATGGTGGAATTTTGTTTGACTTGGTATTGTTAACCATGTTTCAGTTGCTATAAGTCAATGTTTGAAAGATCCATGTCATGACTGGAAGCACTTTTTCACAGAAGTTCTCTACAACCTCATTTTACATTTTTTCCACCATGATCCCTGTACCTTGGGGGAGGGAGCATGTGATAAGGATGTTACATTTAGGGTTGGGGATGTCATACCATCTTATTCTATGCATTTTGATGGGTTCTGAGTCTTTTTATTAGTTACTCTTTAGCTTTTGCAAGTCAAAATTTCTCTGATGAAGGATGAGAGCTAAACTAGTGTATGGGTACAAAAATAAGCACATAAATTATCCACCTTGTAAAATAGTGACCACAATAAGTGCCCATGATATATAAATATATGGAGAAGGACACCAATTGGTGGTCCTGAAAGAGAGGATGAAAAAGCTGCTATGATGACATGACATATCTATGATGGGGTGATTAGTGGAAGGGTACCTTGCAGGTGTCAAGACAGGAAAATAAACTGAGAAGAGGTGAGAATGAAAACTTGGTTCAGATTGATTTCATCAATCTGGCTCAAAACTTCAGGGAGTCTGAGCTCAGGCATTTTATTCCCAACAAATTTAAACACAGTATAATCTGAGGGGGAGGGAGTTTTCTGGTGTAATACAATCCCTGGTGGTACACAAGGAAGCATAACTACATCGAAACTCAACTCAGAATGCATGTCATTTCTTCCAAGATGGGTTCTAGATACAGTCTACCTGTACTATCTTAAGGCCCTAGGGATGGTTCTATCTTAGTCTTGGTCATACAGATAGCATAGAGGTCATTTGGACCTTTAGCCACCTCCTGTAATGGTTGCGCGAGCTTGGGAGAGCTTCTGGTTATACAGATAATATAAGGTCATTTAGACTAGGAAGTACCTCAGATCCTGGTTGTGGGGGCACCTGATTGTAAAGGTCCATTAGATTACTAGCCACCTTCTGTCCTGCTTAATGTGGCCTGGCCCAACTGATAACACAGATCACTGGACTATTAATCACTTCGAATTCCTAGTGTTCTCGATGGAAGAACAGGGCTGTTTGTTTTTATATATTTGTTTTCATTTGTTTGTTTTCCTATATATTTCCCTTTGGAAAGAAAATCCTGCGTGATTAACATTGGTTTCTCTGGAGATCTGTGGGGGCAAAGACATTCAAGTTGTGCTCCCAACAATGATGAGCTTTTGCAAGAAGTTGGTGGGAACAGTAGAGAGTGTTCTGGGCTCTATGATTTTCCTCAGAGATTGTGAGCTTCTTATTCTTTTCTTTCTATATTTATCTAGAGACTAGACTATTCAGGTTGGCACTCATTACCTTGTAAGAATAGTCACCTAGACAAGGTTTACCTCTCCATGTACCTTGCCTGTCTGGGAAGTAGGAACAATAGAGTACATAAGCTCTGCACTGACAGTTATATCGATATGAAATGAAACCTAGTTTTGTGCTTGACACTTTGTAGGAAAACCACACACATCACTTTTCTTTCTTACACTTCACAAACTTGGTAGCTTTTTTTTTATAACATTATAATTCCATTTCTAAGTATATTATAATGAGAAAAACTTCTGAAATGCTGCAGATGATTAGTTCTTTGTATGGGAAAGGACATTGTTGCAGATGGAAGGATTAGAAAAGTTTTTATTTTAGTTTGTTTGTTTGGTTGTTTTTTTGTTTGTTTGTTAGTTTTGTTTTGTTTTTTTTTCTTAAATTCAGATTTGGGTTATAGTTTGGAGATGGGACATTGTGACCTGGATTTTTGTCTTTGTGTTTGAGTGGGTAATAATATTAGGTGGCTTCGCTATACTTTGGGAGAGATCATGTTCAGGGAAATCACATATAAGCAAATCCCTAACTTCCTTCTTTGACTTAATTGACCACTTTGCTCCTCCAACAATTTCATTGGTAGTTAACCAAGGTGCAAACTGATAAGAGATTCTTGCCAATTGTTCCCTGATAAGGTTTTACACCTGTCACAAAACTTGTTTCAATTTTTTTTTCCAGAATATTTAAATGTTACACTGTGAAAAATCTCTCTTGGGCTTTCTGATAAAAATACTAGTAGAGCAGAACCCAGTCTTGCATACAGTCTGTCTTAACATGTCGCTTGTGGAGATAATTAACTCCCCCTTGTCCTAAACGTATCTTCCCCTTCCTTATAACTGGAGACTCTTAAGCGTGACTTGTTACTCCCCTCCTCTTCTGACTTGGAAGCATGATTACTTGCAATTCTCATCTTCCTACTCTTTCCAAGACACAGAAGAACTAGATCTAACTGGTACATCTTGTTCTAAAACTGTGACTTCTGCCAAAATCAACTTCTTTAAAAGACTATATTAAATTTCATTAACTACATCATCAAGTACAACTGGAAAGCCAATAGTACTTCCAAGATTTACTCATAAAATTGTGTGTTTCAGTGGCTTTCCTAGGTCTCTACAAATAGCTCTTTTGGCTATTTTATCCCTTATTATTCTTATTATCTGTGTACATCATTCTTCTTTCAGTACAGTTATGAATCACAAACTCCTCTTGAGTCTGTATTCTTTCTTCTTCACTCCTCAAATGCACAGTTTACTTCCTAAAGATTTTATTGTCCTTTTGTATAACACTAGGTATAGTTAAATCTCAATATTTGTTATTTATCATCCTAAAGAGACACTTATGTATTTCACTAAATAGACATTATTCCAAGATCCAATTTGAATCTTCTTCACTCATATGTTGGAATTCCCTGGTGTGTGCATGTCAGCGATCTTCCACTGCTGGGATAATGTTGAATGCAATGGTTTTTATGAACCTGGGGTATGACACACTGTCAAACAAAGAGCAAAACAGAAACAAATAAGCACTCTAGACAGTTCTGAACAGGTACCTTATCATCTGGATGTTTTACCTCATCTCCATACCTGTTTGTAACTTGCTATGTATAAGTGATTTCATTCCTATGTTAGTCCCAGAGCTGTAGGATAATCTCTGAAGATGATGTAATACCAAAGTAATTTTCATAATGTTAAACTACATGTTACACTTTCCAGGATTTTGCTTTTGCTGGTCTGACCAATTCTGGCTACATTTAGCATGGTGTCAGTGCTCAAGTATAAGCACAGACAAGAGATAAAAGAACAGAAGGTGAGTGCGTGGATAGTAACTCAAAATCAGGGTGGTCTTTGCCGAGAGTCACACTTCCAAATTGAAACTCAAGACTCAGCACCTTAGTATTAACTATTTTTTTCTCTAATCAACTCAATCTTTCAGTGAACATTAGAAACAAAATCTCCACCACGCTTTGAATAGTTTTTATAATGAGATCATTCTCCAGGCTCAATAGCGCTATTTAATCCATGTTATAGGCCATAAACTACAGTAGAGAACTTAAGGTCTGGAAATAATACACCTGAATGGTGGTAGGCATACAGAAACTGAGGCCAGTCTCCTATCCCTCTTGGGGATACGTAGTATAAAGTGACAGACTATTATAAAAAGGATATGTGTAGTCACAAACTCAGCTGTTTAGTGTATTGCATGGGATATAAAGAAAGAAGAATAAATAAAATAAACTTCTGAATTTGTTTCCAGTCAGAACTCCATGGTAATTTGATATTGCTAATTAGAAAAATAAAGTACTCATGCAAAAAAAAAAAAAAAAAGTCTAATTTACCTTGTAATAGCCCAAAGCAAACCAGATAACTATTACAATCCAACAAAATGGTGTGAAAAAAATAAATTTTAAAACCTGTGATTAAATTCATTCTGCCCTAACCCTAATGTGAACACCTTTGCTTTTACTAGTAGCTAATTTAGAAACTACGTTTGAAAAATCTTTTAATTGCACCTTAATTATAAAGCTAACATTTTTGTTATAAGATAGTAATTAAGAAGGCAGGTATTGAACTGTGGCCTCCTGAGGATGCACATCTGCTGCACTATCACCTTGCTTAGCAATCTTCCTTACCTCTCCATGCCCTAGATTTTTTTTTTTTGTTTGTTTGTGATGTGGGAGTAATAATAGTACTTCTTTCTAACTCTGTTGCAAAAATTAAAAGAGCTGATGTATAATATGAAGTTTGTAGAAGAGTGAAGGATATGGTATGTATTAGAAATGAAATATCAGAAAAGACTCAGATAACAGTTAACGAAGCTCCACGCTATGAACAAAGAACCTACCAGTCAACTGAGATCTAAGTACATTTAGCTATTTGGCAATATTTCAGTCAGCCTCTTATGTATTTGTACACATTTCTTTGTACCGCAGTGTACACTGGGCCACACAATATCAAATCTATGTAATCATGTAAATATAGATTTGCATCCTTATTTTAACTCAAGGTTCAGATTGGAGGTTTATCAAGCAATTCTCTTTCACAAGCTTTTATAATATATAAAATTATCAAATAAGAATGTTGTTTTGCCCCTTTTTTCCTGTCCTCTATGTTGAGGACAATGATGATAGTTTGGACCAGGATGGATGTACAGAGATATCAAGAGAGAAAGATCCAATTCTGGACAATAAACATGCCACTATCTATCTCACACTCATGTGCAAAAGTAAAATTAAGTAAGACTGCTATAAAATATACCCAACAGATTCCTTAAGAAATTGTAAATGGTATCATGAATAGCAAAATATTTTATTGTTACCTTAAGTAGTATGGTTAAATGTTGTGCTGAATTAATAGCAGAGATAAATTTAAATATGTAGCATAACATCCAACACCTGAATCGATATATGCACTCTATTGAGAGATCTGGGAATTAAGTATGCTACCAGCTGCAAATCCTCCCACAGTGCCTGTCTCAATCTCTCTATTTCTTCCCCACTACTTTGGGATCTGAAAAGAGACAATGGTGGCCACACGAGTTTATAACCAAAGACAGAAAGAATCATTTTAGTGGTGAACTATGATTAAGACAACAGATTACCTATTTAGAACCCCAGCAGTCAAAGCTTCATTTCTTCTGTGTTTCTCCTTCCTATAACAGCCACCCTAGCTTTCTGGTTTTCTCCCTATTTCAGCTCTCTCCTGATGACTTGATAAGAGTGGCTTAGAAATGGATTTGCTAACATCTCAATTACCCATATTACCTTGCTTGTGGGCAATCATACTAAGCTGAACTAGCATAGTTCTCAGACTTTGTACAACAATACAATTAGTCCTTTTACACCTAGCTTCATATGGCACCTAAGCTTGTCATGTACATGAAAAATGTTAATCACAAAGCGTTGTTATGGTACTGAACAGGGATGCTAATGGCCATATAATCCCATGATTCCATCTTGTTTCATAAGCTTGAAGTATAGAGACAAAGCCAAAGAAAGCTATGTGAAGGAAGGATTTCTGTTATGTCTTCTAAGAAAACATGAGTATTAAATTTAGTACTAACAGAAATGGTGACAAAAGAGAAATATTTCACTGTAACTTTCTACCCATTCCCTCTTTTTTGTCCTCTATTCCTCTTTTTGTCAACAAATGTATGCAGTATGATATGTAATAGTTCCAAATAAAGGAAATTGGAAAGAAATGGAATGGAACAGAATGGGGAAAAAAAGGAAGGAAAAAGAAGGGATAGGAAGGGAAAGGAATGAAAAGGAGATGAAAGAAGAAGATACACACACACACACACACATACACACACACACAGAGAGAGAGAGAGAGAGAGAGAGAGAGAGAGAGAGAGAGAGAGAGAAAGTAAATGGGGGTGATAGAGGGAGAAATGAAGAAGGAAGCAGCACTTTACTAAAAAACATCCTGCAAAGAAAACAGAAAGAATAAGATTACAGTGAAACTCTTAGTTTAAAACTCAAGACATGATTTTAGGTCTGATTCACAAAGGTACTATGTTTTGTATTGTTATTGTCACTACTCCTGTAGCAACTGGCCAACTCTGCTTCATTTGTGGGATATACATAAATCCTCTTTGTGAATGATAATAAGTCATTGATGGAAGGGTGTGGTTGTGGTAATAATTACTGTAATAACTGACCGAAATCAAATTGCCTTTAGCACTCCTCTCCAGTGTCTTCTCTTGCTTTCTCCTATTTTTCTCTCTTCCTTCTTTCTTTTCTTCATTGTTTCTTTTCTCTTTTCCTTTTAACCTTTGGCCCTCTCGCTATTTCCTTGTCTCAGCTGCATCCTGCTTTGCCCTTGGCTGTAGATGTCTGCTCACGTATGCATTGCCTTACTGATGATAGCATTCTAGACATAGTATGGATAATAGAGATATCAATAAGACATGATGTTGAAGCCATTGAGGAGCGTATCATGTACAGAAGCATGATTCTGAAAATTCATGATAGAAAATGACAAATCTCATCTGAGAATTTTGGATATGTGGTTGTTTCTATTAATAAAATATTTTTTATTTCTTTTTTTGTAACAAAGATATCTAAGAGAAATGATAAAATACATATTTTTAGATATAGATTAGGCTGAAATTATTGAAGAACTCATGGTATTTGTTTATTGCGATTCATCTATTATATGAAGTTACCTCTTGACTGAAAGTGTGTTCTCATTGATGGTGTTCCATTTACTATGAGGGATCTCTTCTTTTCTCATCTATGCATGCATGCTTCTAAACTACATGTGGTTAGCCCATCCTCAAATTGCTTTTCGCTGTCCTATTTTCAAATCAAAGGAAAACACATTTCTTTGCATTTCCCTATATATATAGAACTGAATATATATATTAAAAATGGATGACTTTTAATGGCAAAAAAAACCCTTCCATAATTATATCTTAGTAGAAATCAAACCAGCTTTTAACTGCTGAGTTTTAGAAATCATAGGCTCTTTACTTAAATCTAATAAACTCTTTAATAGTTTAATTTTTCCCAGATTTTAGGTAATTGACAGTGCATTGGTGTAATTATCTAGTTAATTAGTTACAGTTCATTTCCTGGTGTCATTCCTGAAGAAAATGTGTCACATTACTGAGTTGCATTGATCCACTCCTCCTCTGCATCATGTGTCTCTGTGCCTGTGTACCAGTTCATCTAGTTATATTCAATGTATCGGTGTACACATAAGCAAAGAAAGAAACAGACGGAGGCATAAAGAGAGTCTCTACTCTGTTGCTAGTCAGATATAACTAAAAAATATCAACACACTCTTCTCAATTCAATGCTGATCTCTAATTATAACATCTTCAAATTATGAGTTTTTATGTTCTTGCTTCACCTGGGGATGACTTGTCTTAGAGTTCTGTCTCTGTGGAAGTACAGCATATTTTCTTTGTGATTATTTAACTGACATTACCAGGTCACCTGCTGTATCCTTAGGTCCTGATCTGCATGCCTGTGGCCCTATCCTTGAGAACTCAGTCTCTTGGGAGAGGAAAGCAAACAGGCCAGTACTTAAAATGCACTGGGATGAGCTATACATAAAGCAAGCCAACAAACATTGTTGGAACATTTTTTTTCCAGGTCATCTACTACACTTTGTATTGTAAGGGAATATTTTCAGTTTAATAGTGCTAAGTCTTAGGTTGTTAATATTATTGTTGTTGCCCTATAGATAGATGAACTGAACATTAATAATATTATTTCAGGAAACCCAATTCCATGGTGCTTTCTTAACTAGTATCTTTCAAATTTGTAAATTGATGGATTTTCAAGAATATGCAAACACATGGAGTTAAGTGATTATTAACCTGGATCTAGAGACACAAGAATTGTCACCACCTCTAGATATGGAAAGGGAGGTTTTCATGAGACAATGGACGAATCTCTGCAAAAATCATGTTAAAAGAACCGGAAGTTGTTTGAAGATCTCAATGAGCCTTGGAGAGTGGGAGGGACAGAGAGAATAAGTAATTCAGGTTTTCAGGCTCTGTGCTTTTGATTTTCTGTCCAGGTTTTCCAGAGATAAAGTCAATTTTATATTAAAAGGAGATAAGAATCACTTGATTGTGTGATATAAACCACTGTCCTACAAGAGAGGAAAGAGGACAAGATGATATAGGGACCTAACACAAGTGGGCTATTTGGATATTTGCATATGACCATATTGCAGCTTGGAAGCATGGTTATTAATGCTGCAAGGATCATGTGCTTTCCTCCCATGTCATCAGCTCCAGCAACTAAAGGGTATTATTGGTTTCCAACGCCTTACATTTTCCCACATTAGCTGACATCGGTACCATGGTTTCTTCCTACTCTTTTTATTAAATATCTCTTTTAAAATGTTACCATATGAAGTAATTGGCTTTGTTACAGAATTTTCATGCATATGTATCACTATTCTTTCTTATTCATTCATACACACACCCACGTGCTTCTCTAAAGTATCAACCCATCCCCTTCTTGCAGGAGATACTTCCCAACTGTTTCGCATGACACACTCTGTGGCTCTCTTCTCAAAAATCTCTTGCCAACCTCTTATTGTCTTTTTTGTATGTAAATGATCCACTGACCCATAACAAACATATTTAAATCAAGATTCTGGATATAGAAATAAACATTTAGTATTTATCTTTGTAAAAGTGGTGTGCTTTACTAAGTATAATAAACTTTGTTGCATCCATTTTCCTGAAAATGACAAGATTTTATTTGTTTTATAGTTGAAAAACTTTCCACGGTGCTTATGAGTCATATCACCTTTATATATTTATCTCATGATGAAATTCTGTCTATTTGCATTTCTTAGATGTTATGAATAATATAGTCATACATAGGCTATGTAAGTGTCTTTATAGTGTGCCACCTTTGGATCCTTAACATAAAATCTACTCTTCTGTTCTTCACTGACTAGAGTCATATTTCCAACATTGCTCATGTAATGAAAGCTCCTTCAACTACTTTTTAAAGTACCCTGATAAGCTAAGAAGAATCCCTGCTACCTGCCCATCTATCCATGTTTGTTTATAAAGGAATAGACATGTATTTCTATTATATTGGAAACCATCATTCTACTTTTTCTTCTTGCATTGAGAAAGAGCCTCCAGATGGCAGTGGGATTTCATGGTGGCTGTTTTAATTCATGTTCTATATAACAAAATGAGTAACTATGTATTGACTTTAAAGAATTTAGAACCTTACACTCTTACTAGGATTTTCCTCTCTTATTTATTCAACTACATGAACCATTTGTGAACATGTGACTTTTATTTCTCCTTTTCTTTTTCAATTGGACTTCAGTCAGAGTTAAATGTATTCATACATATTTTCTTTATCACTATATTCTTGATCATCAGTAGGTCTGCCTTATTTTCACATAACTATACCATACAGGTACCGTCTCTTAAATCCACAAAACCCTTTTAGAGTAGATGCTGTTTTGTCAGCCTGTTTGTTTTGCTTGTTCTCATTTTGTTGTTATTGTTGTTGCTGAACAATGTGAGGATGAAAAAGAATATAAATGATCAGTGTATTAGTAGCTAACAGAGAGGTCCTATATTGTAGGGCTTTCTACTACTGGAATCTCTGTATTTAAAATTTCCTCACCTCCCAATGTGAGAAATCCATACATTGTTCCTCACCCATAAGAACAAACCATTCCCAGCCCCTCTCCCAATAAGGTACTTTTCTATGTGCAGAGGCAAGAAACACCTGCCTTAACTATTCCTCCAAAGCCTCATATTTTCTTATCACCATGGTGATTGGCAAGTTTCAACATACCTTTGTATTAGACTCATCCAAACCATAGAGTGGAAGCTTGGAAACTTTCTCAAATTGAAGTGGCAAATTAGTACTAGACACTGGATCTCTTGAGTCTACTGGGTAACATATAGATTCAGGCCAATGTTGTAATGTTTGTGGTAAGACAGTGGAACTACTGGTGAGCTGGGCTGATTTACACAGTGTTAAATACTAAAGTACTTCAGATGATTAGATTCTATTAGATTAGATTAAACTAGATTGGATCCCAAGGCCATTGTACCATTGTAGTATGTTGCTCACTCACTCATGTATGAAATTGTCTCCTAATTCTCACTTCAGTTCTAGGAAGTTACTTCCATGCTTATAAATATCTCATTTGTTTATGCTACACACATGATATCACCATATATAAATATTCTGTGCTATCAAGTACTTGCTATTTAGTATGTTAGATATACTGGAAACTCTTTGCATGGCCTGCCTCAACTAATTAGGAAGTCTATCTCACAGCAGTGTTATATCTATACAAATACTGATAAATTTTCATCTATTCCTAGTACTTTGAAAATAGCTAGATTTTTTCCTTCTTAAGTTCTAATATCTTAACTTTTTAAAAAGACAAACTTAATGCTGACCTTCTGACTGGTTTTGTCTCATGGATTATTAAGTTATGTCAATATATAGATAGGGTAAGCTTTAAGGCCATCCTCTATTAAACTCTAGCAAACAATATAAACATTAATTTCTATATTTTCCCTTGAATAATTTTTCATGAGTATTTTAATGACTGTTCTCTTAAGTATAATGAATTACTAGATAGCTGATATGAAGATTCTAAGGCAATCTTTCTTCAACCCAACTTTGGAGACCATGAGTTGGCCTCAACGTTCATGTTCTGGATAGTGTGAGCATGGATTGACAATCTTACTGTCTATAAAATGCTTTGTCCTAAGCAGAAAATTGAAGTCTATTAAAATGTAAACTTAACTGAGAATTCGCTCCAGAAACAGTCGATATTGAAAGGCACAGGTCACCCCACCTTCACTGCAAAGCATGTAAACAGAGTACCCTCTTTAGGTTATATTTATTATACATTGAGAAAAGAGTCTCACTGTATTTGTTCTCAAGGAGAAATTTCCAGAGTCAGAAAGAAAAGACTGTATTTGGTAGACAATTGTTCTCTTTTCTCATACTTACATTCAGCTGTAATTGTGCACAGCACCTGTTTACACTTGGAAACCTTCATATATGCCTTTGTTGGCCCCAGAGATATTTGTAGCATATGTTTCCTGCTTTCCCTTTTTCTCCTTTTCTCTTTTCATTTCCACTCTGGTTATTTCTGTTTTTCTTCTTTTTTTTCCTCTCTTAATCTAGCTTCATGATGAGATGCTAGTTCATTGCAATGAGGAGCTTACTTTCCCTGAAGATGTAATTTAGAGAGCTTGATTTAAAATAGGCACTGCAGATGTTTTCACCAAGTGAGTCCTATAAAGCATCTCCTTGGGTGAGCAAGGACCTCTGCCTTTGTGTTTTCCACGGTTGCATAGTTAGCATCCAAATTAATGTGCAGCATTGACTGCCCTGCAACAAAGCCGGGACTGTGGGATGACTCATTGCATAAAATTCTTTTACATTCCTCTTGCAATCTGTATGTGTGTTCTAGGTTCTAAAAAGATATACACAGATATTCCTGGGCTAAAGCCCACTCACACAAACAGCCCCTTATGCAGTATTCTTGCACTATTATTACCCACAGCCCAAATAGGACTCTGTTTTTAACAATTCTACAAATTCAAGCTTTATTTGTCACTCTATGCACTGTAGTTTTAAAACCATTAACATTGTTTTCTTCATGTAAAAGAAATTAAATGTGTCTTATAAACTAAAACTTTAACATTAGTTTGTGTCTGCAAAAGGAAAGGACAATTAGAAAGTGTCCAAATTAATACTGTGGCAATCCAGCAGCAACCGATGCTATTTCAGAGTTGACTCCAAAGAAAATACCCTGTGTTTATCATGTCTAATTGGTAATTCTTAGAAATGGCGTGATATGTAAAGTTTATAAATTATGTCATATTTTATATACTTTTTGTTCTAAAAGTGGATTATGAGAGATTATAGAGTAGAATCTGTAGTAGATAACATTATAATTTTTTACAACAGAAGCAATAAAAGACTCTCAATCAGCAAATTTATGCCTTGCTATTACCAACTGTAAAAATATCCCACCAAGCAGGCTTTATCAAGTCAATTCACTATATCATAAATGTGCACATATCACATATACTGGTGAACTTATATATGTATGAATTTTTATACCTCTTGATATATATATATATATATATATATATATATATACACACACACACACACATGTATATGTATATATATATATATGAGAATCTTGGTAAATACTTAATTTCTTTCAGTTTCTCTCAATACTTTCAGAATTATTTTGTCCTTGCCTTCCAAATATTTTACATAATATTTCCCTCTCTCTCTCTCTCTCTCTCTCTCTCTCTCTCTCTCTCTCTCTCTC
>JADRCH010000322.1:1887428-1971654 GCA_019843965.1 Rhynchomys soricoides | reverse complement strand
AGAAGAAGAAGAAGAAGAAGAAGAAGAAGAAGAAGAAGAAGAAGAAGGAGAAGAAGAAAAACAAGAGAAGCAAGAAGAAGAAGAAGAAAAAGAAGAAGAAGAAGAAGAAGAAGAAGAAGAAGAAGAAGAAGAAGAAGAAGAAGAACAAGAACAAGAAGAAGAACAAGAAGAACAAAAACAAGAAGAGCAAGAAGAACAAGACGAACAAGAACAAGAACAAGAAGAACAAGACGAACAAGAAGAAACAACTAGACTGGTGGAGAAGAAAAAATGCTTTAATATATTTTGAAACACATATAGAGATGTCCTTTTGAAATGTTGTTAGACACTTTTACCAAAGTAGCATGGTGTATAGACTATTAACTTTTAGAATATAAGACTAGCATCGTATCTGAAGTAATGATGACATAATAATGAATGTGAGAGTGAGCTTAGACAGATGACAAGTCAGGATTTGTCTTGGATAACAGGCTGGCAGAAAGAGTCTATGAGTACATGGGAAGAAAGACTATGGAGGCTGGGGAACATCTGGGTGGATGAAAAAGCTATAACTCTCACTTGCTTTGAGAAAGAGAATGCTTAGATTTCTGACAGTTTAGACATAGGCATTTTCTGGTAGATTCTGTGAGGGGGATTTGATTTTTTTCTAATAAGAACAAATGTTGAATAGGTTTAAGTTTGACTGGGGTCAATTCATTCAGTCCTGTGTGTTCTTTTTAACATTGTGTCTATGTCATGCCACTCTGGTGTAGAACACCCACTTCACATAGCTATAAAGGGTATACAGCTTATCTTCTCTCATGATGGTATTATGCAATCTGTACCATATACATCTTATCAGGGGCTTAAGAAACTATGATAATGGCATACTTTGACTCAGAATTTCAGAAGTACTTATCATCTGAAGTGAATAAGTAACATCACAGAAAAACAATAATCAAGAAGGCCATCAGTGAAAAACTCGAAGTTTTCTGAAGTTGATAGAGCTAAAATCTTTTGAATTTTTTACAGGTTAGAGAGAAATCCAGTGAATCACCCTTGGGGACTCTTTGTGATTCTTTTATGACATTAGCTTAATGATAACTTCCAGAGACACCATGAAAATCTGATTCTGAGGCTTACAGCCAGTTCATAGTTCCCTGAGAGATGGTTTTCTGAGGTCTCCTCTCACTGGGTAACCTGTGTTACAGAAAAAGCTTTAGCATTTTTCATCCCCTCTTACTTATCCCTAGGATCTCTGTTGTTATTGTTCAGGGTTTTGAAAAGGAAACACAGTCAGGTCAGCGAAAAGCCCCACAGAATGTTTGTGCCAGCAGACACAAATGTGAAAATACTGTTCATAATTCGCGGTGGGCTACTTTGTGTCATTTATCTTCACTTGTGTGAGGAGTCATATAAGTCACTCATGACTCTGCTAACCTTGATCCATCCTTCATCACTACACTTATGGAGACAAATGCCACAGCTCTCATATGTCCTTTCAGAATAGAGATTCAGATTAGTAAGAGTAGAGGTCAGCCTGATGCTATTATTTAAAAGTCAAGAACACTCTGAGTGTACCATTTCCTATGTTCACAGACCTTGTTCTGGCTCAGCATTATCTGCTATAGAAATGAATATGTAGTATTTGTACATTGATGCATCTACAGGTACTTCTTAATTTCAACTGAAAATACCATTTTCAAGTAAATGGAAACCATTTATAATGTGGTAATAAGTGGGTTAATTAATTAATTAATTAATGAAAGAAAGAACTATGGCCCCAGTGGGCTATAGTGTTTCAGCAATGCAAGTGGGTTCTTTCCCAGCTCTGCACTTAAGGAGTACACTACAAAGCAATGAAGCAATAAGACCTCTTTGTCATTCAATTGCAGGATAGAGTGGGTATAGAAGGAAGATTTTTCCATTGTCATCAGTGCGTTGCTTCTTTATTACCTTTGTGGCTATCTCCATAACTAGTAAGAATGTAAAAGTATTTCCCACAAATCTAAACCAATATTGGTGTTATAATGGATTATCATTGGAATATATGTTTGAGTCATGATTCTTACAAAAAACAAGGCCACAAATTTGCAAAAGAGCAAGGAGGTAATATACAGAAAGGGTGGGAGGCAGGAAAGAAGAGGAAATAAAAGATATAATTATATTATTTTCTCCAAAAAATAATATAAACTTAAAATAGTAATAATTAATATATTTGATCTGTAACTGTGTAATTTTTCACTTATTTTAAGATAATTAATTAATTAATTAATTAATTTACTTATATCCCAATATCAGCTCCCTCTAATCCAAGTCTCCTTCACACATCTCCTCCTCTCATTTCCCCCCCCCTTTCTCATCTGACTAGGGGGAAGACCCCCTGGATATTACCCCACAAAGGCACATCAAGTCACTGCAGGACTAGGCACATCCTCTCCAAAGGAGGCCAGACAAGGCAACCCAGTTTGGGAAACTGAATCCACAGGCAGGCAACAGAATCAGGTATGGCCCCACTCCAGTGTTCAGGGGACCACCATGAAGACCAAGTTGCACATCTGCTATATATGTGCAGGGAGCAATGTATAATTTTTAAAAATATTTTGTGTACTGGCTAGTTTTGTGTGTCAACTTGACACAATCTGGAGTTAGCACAGAGAAAGGAGTTTCAGTTGAAAAAATGCCTCCATGAGATCCATCGGTAAGGCATTTTCTCAATTAGTGATCAAGGGGGGAGGGCCCCTTGTGGGTGGTACCATCTGTGGGCTGATAGTCTTGGGCTCTATAAGAAAGATAACTGAGCAAGCCAGGAGAAGCAAGATAGTAAGGAACATTCTTCCATTGCCTCTGCATTAGCTCTTGATCCCTGACTTTCTTGAGTTCCAGTCCTGACTTCCTCTGGTGATGAACAGTAATGTGGAAGCATAAGCTGAATAAACCCCTTCCTCCTTAACTTGCTTCTTGGTCATGATATTTGTGCAGGAATAGAAACCCTGACTAAGACACTCTGTAATAAATTTGTGATAACTAAATTTCAGTTCAAAATCTGGGTGCTTTTTCTGCTATTGCTTTTTCCATATGTATATATGTGTGTGTGTGTGTGTCTGTGTGTGTGTCTGTGTGTGTTTGTGTGTGTGTGTGTGTGTATGTTTATCTATAGAGTGACTACTGTTATTTTGATCACAGAACAGAGGAAAATACAATTGAATGTTAACTTTGATAAGATTATGACTCTGGAGAAAAGACTGAAGAGGGTTAATGGTACCAAAAATGAGATATTGAATTAGAATATAGAACAGTTCAGTTTTTCGAAGAGAAAAGAATGGATCAAGAGATAATTTTAGAGACATCTAGAGTCTTGACAAAAAAATATTATCATATAGGTGTTGAGTTAATTGTAGAGGTCATAAGGGCCAAAGGTAAGAAGAATGAGACCCAGAAGAGAAGTTATACTTGTGAATATGGCCCAAGTTACTACAAAAATCAAAAATTAACAAAGTACTTTGTACATATTTTATTTCATAATTGAGTAGGTTACATTGCTTATAAAATACTAAAATATTTTTAATGTGAAAATTGTTCTTGAATATATACTTTTATAGTGAACACATTAATTGTGTGCTTTCAAGTGATGGGCGTAAGAAAGTGGTTATATATACTGATCTGAAAACTAGTTAAATTCAACAGCCAATATAAAATTAATCAGGGACAAGACAAGGATGCCCACTATCCCCATATCTATTCAATATAGTTCTCAACTTTCTAACCTGAGCAATAAGACAACCAAAGGAGATCAAGAGGATACATATTGGCAAAGAAGAAGTTAAAATATCACAATTTGCAGATGATATGATAGTATACATAAATGACCCCAAAAACTCTACCAAAAGAACTTATAGAGATGAAAAACAACTTCAGCAAATTTTAGATTTTTTTCTTTTTTTCTTTTTTTAGTAGATATTGTCTTTATTTACATTTCAAATGTGGTCTCCTTTCCTGGTTTCCCCTCTGCAAACTCCCTATCCCCTCCCTCCTCCTCCAGTTTCTATGAGTGTGGTCACCCACCCGCCCACCCACTCCCACCTGGATGCCCTGGCATTACCCTTCAGTGGGGAATCGAGCCTTCACAGGACCAAGTGCCTCTCCTCCTGTTGATGCCAGACAATGCCATCCTCTGCTACAATATGCGGCTGAAACCATGAGTCCCTCCATGTGTACTTTTTGGTTGGTGTTTTAGTCCTTGGGAACTCTGGTTGATCTGGTTGGTTGATATTGTTGCAAACCCGTTCAGCTCCTTCAGACCTTTCTCTAACCCCTCCATTGTGGACCCTGTGCTCAGTACAATGGCTGGCTGCAAGTATCCACCTCTGTATTTGTCAGGCTCTGGTAGAGCCTCTCAGAAGACAGCTATATCAGGCTCCTGTCAGCAAACACTTCTTAGCTTCCACAATAATGTCTGGGTTTGGTAACTGTATATGGGATGGATTCCCAGGTTTGGCAGTCTCTGGATGGCCTTTCCTTCAGTCTCTGCTCCATACTTTGTCTCTGTATCGCCTCCCATGGGTATTTTGTTTCCCCTTCTAAGAAGGACCGAAATATCCACACTTTGGTCTTCCTTCTTCTTGAGGTTCATGTGGTCTATGGATTGTATCTTGGGTATTCTGAGCTTTTGGGCTAATATCAACTTATCAGTGATAAACCATGTGTGTTATTTTGTGACTGGGTTACCTTACTCTGGATGCTGTATTCTAGTTCCATCCATTTTTGTAGAAAGCATCTAATGCTACCATAGTGTTGCTTAGTTTGTGCATATAGAGTAAATCCAATATTCTAGTGTGGTAACACTCCAGGGTTCAGTAGTCCATGAAGTAAAACATTTGTAGCAGGAACACAGCATGGTGACCACAGTGGAATTTGAACAATGAATAGAATAGCTTCCAAGGATTCAAGTGTGGGATGTTTTTCAGAAAGTACAGACTGGTAGTTACTATGTTAAATGCTACTGAACTTTGATGAATATGAAAATTGAGAATCAGGTACTTGATTCAGCAATAAATAGAAATTTTCCCTGTTCACCTTTTGGTTTTCACTTCACACAGTTCTTGCTATCTCCTGTGGTTTTTTTTGAGGTACTGTTAGTACCATGCCCAGTCCATGCTTCATATGCCCTATGGGAGGATAGCTAAGATTTCTTACAAAATTAAGATTTGCTAGCAGTTATTATGAAGTTAAGTTTACATATTTTTTTCAGATGAATAACTTAAAAATTACATATTATCATTAGGATCTCTTTCACCAAACTCAGTTTTATTAGCTTAATTATAATGTTGACTAGTAGTAGTGAATTGTTTTGTAAACATGTTTATTTTATTATCTGTTCCCAATGAAGCCGTCACAAACATTAAAACATCCATCTTTGAAAGTCACTTGTTGAATTATCAGGATATTCTGCTTGCGAAGGCCTCCTTGTCTAAGTTAGCCAAAGTTCTCATCTTCATTTCCTCCTCAGTTCTTAAAGATTTAAATACATGCTCCCCCACCCAGTGTTCTTTCCCATCCTACTACCAGTAGATGTCTTGGTGACTTTAATATCCAGTCCAATGTTTGATCTCAATTTCTGATTGTTGATTTCTCTATGTGCAGTTGCCTGGGTTTCATCTGAGTACTATTTTTCCATATCAAATATATTTTCGAACTTGAGATAAATTATTGTAATTGTTAGGATTAAACAGTATTTGTTTTATTTCAATTATACTAGAAGAAACATACATTCTGTTGTCTAGTGTCCCATTGCTTTAAACACTGTGTGGTTCTCTAATTTTGATTCTACTTTCCATCCTGTTTGCATAACACTTCTTTTAAAGAAAATACATGTATTTTTCTCTTGTATTTTTAGATAAAGGGGAAAAAAATAACCAAACAAAATTTGTAGCAGATGCTTATGTTAAACTCTTAACATCTCATTTGGCGTTTCTAATTGGATGATGTTTAACTCTTAACTGCCCATTTATTTTAGGCATTGTCTGATTTGATCTATGAGTTGATTATGGCTAGAACACTCTATCAGAAAGAAAATTTGACTTCTGTATGTTCACAAATCTAATAAATGAAAACCAAGTGTGGACTGCAGATCTGAATGCAAACGCATGTTTTTCCTGTCATTAGAAAAGTACTTTATTCCAAATGGCCGGTGGTTAAAATAGATGCCTTGGCTGTCTGCCCAGAGCTGTGTTAAAATACAGTGGTGATTCAATAAATATTGTCACTAGTGGTATCTGTGTTGTTGGTCATGGCAGACCAAGAAATGTGCTGGATTGTTCTAATGGATAAGGTTTATTTTTTATTTTTTTGTTTTTTAGGTTGGCAAACACGTTGCCTACTTACTGTGTAGAGACCCCAATGGAGAACAAGGTGGGTGATGATTCATGCTAAATGGTTCCCAGAATATGCAGAACACCACAACAGCAGTTAACATAAAGTGGCTCATTATATGCTGTCAAATCAAAAAACAGCAAAGACAGACTTCCCTCACTACAGCAATTTGTGGGGAGTCTAGTCCACTACAAAATGGGATTGAATTAAAACAGCAATAACAACAACAAAAAACCCTACAAAGTAACAGAAATAATCTATCCACTGAGTCTTATTTTCTGATTTTATGTAGGTTTTCCTTCAAAACAGGCTTCATGTTTTCTGATTCAACTACAGAGATAACTGACCTTGAGATCAACTTCACTTGTGAAACCTTTTTCCTTCAGAACATTGTGCAGAATAAATACTTTGCATGGGTCTTGGGGTTCATAAGTACAAATGCTTATGTACTCCCATCTGAGAACAGCCCTGATATACCACCCAATCATACCTCATCTTCTGAATAGCCATTCTCTCTCTCTCTCTCTCTCTCTCTCTCTCTCTCTCTCTCTCTCACACACACACACACACACACACACACACACACACACACATTTTTTATTTTTTTTTTACTTACTGTTACCACAGCACCCACAATGAAATCCTATTTATAGAGGCCTATGGCCAAGAGGCAGCAGGCTGGATAAAGACTCTTTTCTTTATGACTATGCATCCCTTTGTCTCAATAAATTGTCATCTTCTTGAGGATGCCAACTTTTATCCAGTGCCTATAAATCATGTTCATCCCACATTACTGTGTAGTGACCAAATCAGTCAATTATTAGTGTGGGAAAGGTGTATAATTAAAGAAGAGGAGAGTGTATACTATTCCTGTCTTCTTTGTCCTGTAGTGCTGGCAGTAACACTGTGTTGATTAAAAAAAAAAAAAAAACAAACAAAAACAAAAAAAGACATGGTTGCTTAGTGAAAGAAGGAAGAAATGAACAAATCCATCAATCAGATGGTTCTCTGTGGCCAAATTAAAGACAAGACAGAGAAATTCTGATTACTTGAAATAATTTTCCCCCCTCTGGCCACAAAGTATAATGCCCTGACAAGGTTTGTTTATTTTGGATGGCAAAAGATGATCTGAAGCTATTTTCTTTATTTTTATATTCAAATGCCTATAAAACAGAGAAGCACTAGAGACCTATTCATTGCTCACAAATGATCTATAGGGTAATAATGGGCTGGCTTTTCCAGCTGTGCTGCACTTTGGTAGTATCTTGGGTTTAATTGAAAATATGCTGTGACCTTGGTTTTGTTCACTGGGCGAAGGGGGATATAATTGGCATGAAGCCTCTGAAGAACTCTCTTTTCAATGAACGTCATTTGGTTAATTTGGGGTTCGCCTGAGGGAAATAATGTGTGAAGTCCTGTAAATACAAGGCGCTTTTTATTCACATGACATTAACATGAAGTTAACAACATTTTTAAAATCAGCATTTTATTTTGCAAAACAGATTTGTTGATTTCTAAGGGCTATCAGTATGATAATAGTATTGTCCTTAACAGTCTCATGTTCCATTATAATTAAATGAACAGCTTTAGGATTGCAGTCCAAAAATGTCTGTGTTCCATTGTTTTTGTTTGTTTGGTTTTGTTGATATTTACTTTACTTACATTTCAAATGTTTTCCTCATTCCAGGTCTCCCCTTCAGAAAACCCCTATCCCATCCCCCCCTCGCCTTGCCTCTATGAGGGTGCTCCCCCACCCACCCTCCCACTCCTGTCTTCCATCCCTAGCATTCCCCTACCCAAAAATGTCTGTGCTCCATTCTTAACTTAAGGAGTTTCCATAGAAACCGTGCACAGCAAGTTTAACTGACATTTATTGGGCTTGAAGCTATATGGAGCTTTGACATCTCTATTTTCCTCTCCATCATTCTGTATGTGAATCTGCTTTGCTTTATTAAACCCTTGAAAACAATACTTGCTCTAAGTCTGCTCCTCCCTCTCCTCATCCCTCAACCGTCCTTCTCTTCACCCTCCTGCTTTTCCTCTTCTCTTTCTCTTATTAACATCGAGGAAGTAATTTGGACTCAGTTAGATTTAACAAATGTAATAATACTAAAATGCACTCTGATACTTAAGTGTAATTGTGTTATTAGCTGGAAATGCTTTTCTTCAAAAATAAAAAGAATTGAGAATGAAGTTTACCAATGTAATGCATGCTGGCAGGAAGGAAACATTGGTGGCTGGTTACAAGTTTGTGGTGCATGTATCAAGATCCACTTTCTCCTTCAGCAATAATTATTCCTTGATTTATTCAAGCAGGATTGAATGTTTTTCTTAGCCTCAACTTTCAGAAGGGAGCAGAACCACATTTTGATCATATTAATCCAGGAAAATAGAAAAGTTATTCCGGGAAAGAGAAAAGAAATAAAAAGTACTATCAGGACCCAGCGACTTTTTTAGGTGTTTTTGTCTATGTTGTCACCTAGCAAACTTCACTGAAAAGCAATGAAGCTGATGGCACAAGTTTAGACCCCACCCCGACTGATGATAGCAATGTAGATAGCTGTGGAAGTATGCCATCTTAGTTTCACGATAACAATATGAATTTTGCAAACATCTGAACCATGGGATTTTACTAAGGTTAAAGGTAATAATCCTATTATGTCTTGGGACAGCAACCTTGATACTCAGGAGGCTGAATAAAGATAATCTCAATTTCAATGCCTATCTGATCTATAGAGTGAATTCAGACTGGTCCAATCTATACAGTGAGTTCAAGGCCAGCTGGGAAAATTCAGTGAAACCCAAATCAAATCAACATCAAATGTAAAACCAAGGGTGAGGAGCTGTTGATATAGCTAAATGGTAGACCCTAGGATCTGGACTAAATCTTACCTGAGGTGTCAGGGGAGGAATAAATCATCAGTGTAGCAGTAAATTATAATAGAAGTCTTTCTCTGTGGCTTCATAAAGAAGTTGCAAAAGGAATTTGTGCTTTATGCAAAGTTTATATAGCTATGTGGAAACAGTACATATACAGCATTTATACATTACAGCAGTTCAAGGGAAAAATTTAGACAGACATAGGATCAATCAATAACTATCCCACTGGGGATGGATGTCAAACTTGCAGTATTTGTTTCCTCATCTATATGGCAGCATCATGAGTCTTATTTCTTGGAACTGTTCAGGAATAGGCAACTGTATACATAAACTACTTAACTTCTGCAAAATTGTGCACTGTGGGCTGTAACTTCTCTCAGTCTCACTCTCTCCATTTTTCTGATGTTTTTCCTTCTAAATGTAGATTTGAAGTGAAGAAAAAAGCAAACAAAAACAATCTCCAAGTTTAACTTAATATATATAGTTTAAAATAATCTCATAAAATGTTTATAAAAATTAAAATAACATGAAAGCAATTGCAGAAGAAAAAACCCTACTGAGTAGGATATAAAATAGAGCTTCAGAATTGCTAAGAATGTGATCCTAGTATCCTGAGTAAGATAGCTGACTTTATCCTATTTCTTGGAGTACTTTTCAATGGTAAAAGCCTCAAATTCATTATTCCTAATTTAGGTCTTCTCTTCCAAGATGTAAGGACTAAATTCCAACCAGTATGACTTTATCTTTTATCTTTTTATGAGTTTATCTTTTTAGTGAAGGTGAAGGGAAGGTAGTTTGTTGGGTTGGTGGTGAAGAAAGAGGATGGATACATTCATCTATTTCAGGCCTGTGACCAGATGTTTCTCCATGCTCCCAAAGAACTGGCAAATGAAGCCACAGGATGAATAAGGTGTTGGTTTTGTATAGCAATATGAGTAAGCAATGTAGGTTGGAGAAAAGTAGTGAGAAAAAATGCATTCAGTACTTTTTTCTTTGTTTTTAAAAAGAAGCAAACAATTTAAGTTTCACTGGTAAAGGATGGTGGATAACTGAAGAATTAGTAAGAATTGCTGTGATGGAAACATGTGATGTACAGCTAGAACCAAGCCCAATGAGACATGATTCCCCACCAGAGCCTTTACTTGTAAACCACAATGAAAACATGTACTCATGGGAAAACATAAATACTTAGGGTTAACCAAGACAAACATTGTCTTATCAATCTGTGGGTTATTGGTACTCCTTTTACTGCTGTATGCCTATACCTGCTTCATTAAGATACACCTTCTGTATTACTGTTAGAAAAATTGTCTTAAGCCACAATCTCCATTTTAAGTTAGATGTCTAATTTAAAGGTAGATAGAAGAATGCCTAAAACCACACAGATAGCCCTATAGATACCCATGCTACTCAATACAGTGCAAGCAAAGAAATCAGGCAGCCCCTCTTGGAAATTCCCTTTTATTAGGATTCTTCACCTATATAATGTGATCCATAATACCACTGACAACCATATAAGTGAGGATGAATTTCTTCTTTTAGTTCTGAGATGAAAATTAATTATAAGCAGAAGCTTATAATTGTCATCCATGAATAAAATGCAACCAGTTGGCTGTCTTCATGCTAGTTGACATGCCAATGTAGTTGGAGAAAACTTCAGAAGGGTCCACTATAGATGGAGGCTACAGGCAGTTTGTGGCTGTTGAGGGGAAACGAAGCAGTTGTCTCCAGAGACAAAGTCTCTAATGAGTTATCCAGTCCCAAGTAGTCAAGTAGGTATCCTTAACCACATGAGCCTTTAGATGATACTAATTTGACTAGGTAGGCTCTCTCTCTGTATCTCTGTCTCTGTCTCTGTCTCTGTCTCTGTCTCTCTCTCTCTCTCTCTCTCTCTCTGTGTGTGTGTATGTGTGTGTCTTTGACAATAAATCATAGAAGAAGTCATAGGAATTGGTGGAGAAAGTAGGAAGAGTAAGAGAGGAGAGAAAGAGGAGTAGAGGGACGTGAATACAGTTTATTCATGTTTGAAATTCTCAAAAATATGAAAGCTTTAAAAACTATGAAAGAAACACAGAGAAAATACTTATAGAAATAATTGTGGAAAAGTTTTAATGGAACTTTATATACATTCACAAGTTGTGGGCCAGATTTCACCTACAGACAGAGCTGGTTTCCAAACACTGGCATCAGAATTTTACATGGTTCTGCAATTCTGTTCTGTCCCTGTTAATATGGCAGTTGCAGCTTTGAGAGTGGAAATAGGGAATTTAGTATCAATAGCCATATTCACCATCATTGACTTTCTTTTTTGGTGATTTTTCTTATTTTTTCATTAACATTTATCTTTCTATTATGCACTTGGCATAGAAATAAAGCATATATTGTTTACAGAATGGCGGAGAAAGTCTGAGTTACATTATTTTCACCCAATATCTGGAATGTCCATATCCAACTGTGCCTTGTGATTTTGAAAACAATTTTTGTTGTTTTTCTGTTGCTTAAGTGTAGACAATGTATTATGAACACATTCCCCTACTTGGTTATCTTGTTTCCCCTTCCACAGCTCGTGACCCACTTACTCATCACAACCAGTTCTACTTCTGCCTTTATCTTTTTCTCTCTCCCCTCTCATTTCATGGCTATGTGTGCTCATGTGTGTGTGTGTGTATGTGTGTGTGTGTGTGGTGTGTTTGTGATTTTGCACACCCTATGCAATTGCTATTATGTGTCATTGCTATTATGTGCCCATAATTGTCATTGCAATGCCATATCCAGGGGACAGCATTTTATACTGAACCTCCCCATCCTCTGGCTCTTTTTAAAATGGAACCTTTTTTATTATTATTATTTTAAATGAACTCTACAGAGAACAAAGACAGATGGTGGGAGAAGGAACCAAGAAGAAAATTTTATCTAAAGTAACAAAAGTAGATTAGCTATTGAAGATTTAAAGAGTAGCATACTCTGGCCTCCTTCCTCCTTGTCCCTTCCAGATGCTGAGCGGTACTTGGTTGTTTAATACTTTTCATGCACACATGTTTAATTCTTTCTTTTGTCATCGTTACTGCAAAATGTTCATTAGAGACACAATGAATACAGAAAGACACAAGGTGTTTTTACTTTGTAAGATACTGTGTCAAGTGAAACTCATTAATATTAGAACTGAGTCCTCAGCTCGCAAGGTTCCATGGTAACTTGAGAGCAAATACAGGGCTGTGCAGTGGGGCAACTCACTTCAAATACGCACAACCTAAGGCTAATGTGAAAGTAGGGCTGCCTTAAAAACAATAAAAAAGAATCCAATTTTCAGATGTCTACATTTGCTGAATGGTTCCCTCTTTTGTGGTCATTAAGGTGAAACAAAGAAATCACTGATTCCAGTCATTTCCATTATCCGACTTGTCATCACCGAGGTTTCCTCATTATGCACTGTTAACAGGGTTGAGGTTACTTGAAACCAGTTTCCAGTTCCAATTAGGAGGACATCCCTGCTATCTGCATTCTGATTAAATGTGTTGCCTGGAAATCACAGAAAGAGTCTATTCTATTTCCTCCCCTTGCTTAGATCTCATAAACACAGACTCAATTAAAGAGTTTCCTTATCGGGCTTCTCTGGGTCATTTCACTGAATTTATTAAACTCCTAAGTCATGCTAGACTGTAAGACTTGTGGCCTACAGATTCAGCAAGAGCCTAAACTAGATTTCCAGGACTTGCCCCTCTTGTGTTTTAGACAAAACACAGCACAGAAGTCAGAACATCTAATAACATGAGCTCATGAGTACTGGCGAAATAGAAACATGAGTCTCGGAAGTGAAACCTCCAAGGGAGAGAGCGAAAAGTCATGACATTGTATCAGGCTGTATTTTAAGACTTCATGAAATTCGCAGACAAATGGATAGATCTTGAAAATATCATCCTGAAATAGGTAACGCAGTCACAAAAGAATGAACATGGTATGTACTCACTGTTAAGTGGTTATTAGCCCAAAAGTTCGAAATACCCAAGAGTCACTTCGCAGCAACAGTAGGGCTGAGTGTGAGGTCCCAGATGGAGGACTTGGAGAAGAGACTGAAGGAGCTGAGGGAGTTTGCATCCCCAGGGAGGCAGCAACAGTGGCAAATGGCCTGAACCCCCCCCCCCAACCCCGATACTCCCGGAGACTGATCCACCAGCCAAAGAATACACATGGAGGGACCCATGATGCTGGCCACACGTGCGGCAGAGGAAGGTCTTGTTAGCCATCAGGGAGAGGAGAGGCCCTTGGGGCTGAGAGTAATAGATCTCCAGTATAGGGGAATGCAAAGAAGGGAAGACAAGAGTGGGTGGGTGGGTGGGAGAATACCCCCATAGTGGCAGGGGGAGGGGGAGGAAATGGGGAGGTTCCAAAGGGGAGATCTGGTAAGAGGGAAACATTTGAAATGTAAATAAAGTAGGAAAAAAATAAATAAGATCATGGAATCTATCCCAGGCCATCATTGTTGAGAAGTTCTCATGGAGGACGCTGTTAGTTTCCTGTTCCCAATACATACTACTGGTGTCTTGCTCTGCTTTAAATATTCTCTCCTCAGTTTCTTATCCTCCTCTGTCACGAAGACTAACCAAGTCCCTTCAATCCCTTTATATAGAGAACACACAGCTGTGTGTGCATTTTCACCCCTTGGGTTTCTTTCATTGCTCCTAGTTTGTACTCCACTACACTAATCGACCTTCTGACTCACGTTCATATTTACCCTCACGCACTTGCCACCTAACTGGTATATGGTTTCAAACTACCCATTTTCCTGCCAAATCTTTACCTTCCTCACCACCAGAACAGCTACAACTCTGTTAAAACATTTCTCCAGTGTTGTGTAAATCCTTGGGCAGTCACTTGTCTATTGTAGTATGCTGTAAACTCCTTAACAGAAGATAAGTGGTTGTAAGCAACAATAGGTGCGTACATTGCCTGGCTCTCAATGGGCACTCAGCAAACATTATAGAGGGCAATGTCTGTCTGTCTCTCCCTCAGAATGCTAGATGTTTTTCTTATTCTGATCAAGATATGCTACTATATCTCATGACTGCATGGCCTTCCTGACGACGTAAACTCTGCTGGTCCTCCCTGAACTAATGATTATCCACTAATGACACACTCACTCATTCAGTGTGGGGCATGGCATTGCTTTATGACTCAATCATTTATGCTTGTGTAGTTTTCATATTCTGTTTCAAATGATCAATGAGGCAGACTTACAGAATTGCAGGAATTCCCTCTAGGTGATGTGTTGGTAAGCATACTTAGACATATATTGATAGTGCTGAAGAGAACTTTTAAAAATTCTCTTTCTCAATGCTACCATAAAATGAATCCTAGATATGTTTAATGATTTTTGCTAGGGGTTATATATACATGATTTTGGTTACTGTCTAGGAAATTGGAGCTATGTACTCTTTAATAACGAACAAGGAAGTAAGTACTGAGGAAAACACTGGAAGGTGGTTTTACAATCTGAATGACTGTACGTATGCTATTTATTCTCTTCAGATTGCCTCAAATAGCAATTTAAATTGCATTACTCATTACAAAAATCCATATGCCTTTTGGGTGCTATTGTTGCTTTGTTTGTTTTCAGCCTTTGGAGGCAATGATGACCTTGGCACAAGGCATTTCCTAAGGATTAATGAGCAGTTGGGAGTTAATGACTATCAATTCCTCCCAGCTAGTCATCAATCCAAAGGAAGCATAGGCAGCAAGGCCATTAACTGCATTACCAACTTTCTGAAATCACATTCTTCTTTGCCTGCCTTGCTAAGTACTTTCATTCTGGATGAACTTGTTAGATTATTCAAAAGCTTTCACTTACCTGGACAGAGATAGGAAAAATTGTTATTTGTTATTTTGTTATACACACACACACACACACACACACACACACACAAACACACACACAAACACACACACACACACACACACACGAGAGAGAGAGAGATGTATCAATGAAAACCAATCACTTTTAAGTTAATATGTAATCCCTAGTATACATATGCAGATATCTGCTTCTATATCAAATTAGTGGTAATAAAAGAAAGTATCCGTATATTGAGCTCCTTTGGGCTACTTGGTTAGCACAGTCTGAGAAGCTTGGACTTGTTTTTGATCTTTTCATCCTCATTTACCATCCTCAATTGCATTGTCTGAAGGGATTCATCCCATTTCATATCCAGGGAGGCTAAAATATATGCCCATCTTCTGAAAGTTATTTTTCTTCATATCCTATATAAAGGTTTGTTTGATAGATAGTTTGCTTGATGGCTTGTATGAGGTTTTTCTTATATTCTTTTTTATGAAATATCATTTCACATCATTGTTCTTCACTGATGTTAATAACAAGAACATTTCTTCATTTGACACAGTCATTGCAATGACCAACAGCCTAAAAGATAAGTAAACAGTAATATAATTGTGAGTGGCAATATCCGTTCAGTAATAAACTATACTCATGTGAAAAAGGTTCTGGAATAGACAGAGTCACAATCCTCTCCTGTTGAAGATTATCAGGTATTTTATTTTATTGTCCTGTGTCTAGTCACTTCTATTGCTGGTTTTGTCTATTGTCTGTTGTTACATAGAATAACAAATGCACTGTAGTGTTGGTGTTTAAGGTAGATGGCAAATATTGGACACCACGGCAGTCTACATCCCACAAATTTTCTTGTAGACATTTTTGCTGAAAATTTGCTGAAAAATTGAATTGAATTCTTTCATCTTACTCACAGAAGTCGCTATTTCATCCCAAGGCAGCAGTAAACACACTTACAAAAACACATAACTAATTGACACACAGAGAGAGATACCAGTCCAGTAAATTATTTCTAGATCTGAAACAGATCTACAAGTACTATAGTCTAATAGATCTATTTGCATAGAATATACTCATTTTTGAACCATAGGATTTTCTGATTAGGTAATGATAACATTGATAATTTCTTTGTAAAATATTTATAGAATCACATGTAAACAAAAAGTTATAAAAAATTTTAAAGATTGCACAAATTATTTGAAATCCACTAGCAAATTTCTTGGGAACCTTAAATGGTACCATAACTTTCAGTAATATTATGAGGACTCAACAGTATGATTCACTATGATTTAATGTCAGATTGAGATAGACAGTTTTCCAGTAAGCTTTAATATCTGGACTTAAGTTGTCAGGAATAAACAAGGACTTGGTACAATGAAAACAGAAACAAAACTAATATCAAATATTTAAAGACCCTTCTAATTTTTCTCTTTATTAACTCTTTTGCCACCATAATAGCACAGAATAGAAATTAAGACACACAAACTTACAGTAGTTTTATAGACGAACACTGCAAACTCATATATCTCTGAGTTTTAATTTGTTTTTCATTTGTATTTGCTTAGTTGTTTAAGTAACTGAAAATTGATAACAAACATTTTTTTGAGGCCATCTCTTTCTTTTTCATCCATTTAATACATATACATTGAATTTATATCAGTCTTTGGCATTCTATGTTGGGGTTTTAGGATACAGATCATCTGCATTGCTTTCAATTACTTATTTAATTACTTATTATCTAATTTATTTGTTCACACTCTTAATTCATTTATGTTTTATGTTTCTTTTGTGGGAGTTATAAGAAATAAACATCCAGTCCATTTTTCACTATTTTTACTGATAACAGAAATAGCTTAGGTTCTCTTGGTTCACCTGATTTTTATTAATCACCTTTAGTTATCAATTATTACAAAATCACTTTATCTACATGGTTCCCAATTAAAATTTAAATATGTAATAGAATCAATAATTCAACATAAAAACTATTTACCAAATAGTTAGATGGAATCAAATTCTATTCTGTAAGAAGCTTGTGATTAAATAAATAGGATGGCCACCTAGATAAATATTGACATTCATAAATAAATTTGATAAGTTTAATTTTGGCTTTACTGACCACTAGGGGAAGGATGGATTAGTAAATTGCTGAGAGAATAGAATTAGCTATGGTAAATAGTTTCTGGTTGGACATAATTTAATGGAATAATCTGAGTGAGGAATTCAAAGCCAAAAGTAGAAAAAAAAAATCTGAAAGGGAAAAATAAGATGATTTGATTAGAATGTAAAACAGAATGCAACTGTTACTGTAGTAAGAATCTCAGTAAGCAAGGCTGGGACAATAACATGATACAGCACCTTACAGTGAATACCTCACATGCCTTGCTAAGGCACTGGTTATCTGGGGATGATTTGGGCCTACAGGGGGCTGTATGGAAATATTGGAAGACATTGTGTTTTTCACTTCTGGGATTGCTGCTGGAATCTAGTGGGTACATGCAGTAAAGGACCAAGGAATTTATTGCTGGGTACATTTATCTGTACACTTGTTGCCTAGTTTCTCATATGATATTAATTCCAGTTACTTTAAGCAAAAACAGTGAACAATCACTATGGGAAGATATGCAAAGAAAATAACAACTTTGAGATAAGGAGAAACCTGCACTAATCATTTGGTGTCGTGTGAACCTAAAGAAAAAGAGAAGAGAAAGAGCAGGGTCTTCAGGCCCCAGATGTTATAGCATTCACACGAAGGATGATGCTTGCAGTGTTCCAAGCAGATTTTTAAGAACTGGAGAATTCTGACTGCATAACCAGAAAAATCAAAGATGGAGAATAATTTGGAGTTTGAGATTCTGAGGTCCTCTTCCCCACTTTGGCTAAGCATTTTACTAAACAAATAGTTGTTATAAAACCACAAACATAGTACTGAACAACTATAATCCTACCACATAATTAGAGAAGCAAGTCAATCATCTATATTTTATATCTTTATAAATAATCAATTTCAAAAAGAGGATATGATCTAAAGGAGTCAAACCCAGACAGAAGGCTCATGCCAGCCATCTTTATTTTCTTTGCATCATAAGAAGGTAAGCAAACAGGGAAACCAAAACCATATTAATTTTATGTTTAGCTTTGCCAAGAGGTTACTGATTGCGGGTGTGTATTTTTAGATTTAGATGAGGTTGACTCTTTCTTGCTAATATAAATTTGGAGCAATGACTGTCTCCTTAGCCCGCTCATCTATTCTAATGTGCTGCTTTGGATTGTGACAGTGGCTCAAGGAAACCATTTTCTTTCATGGATTTTAAGAAAAAATGGTCCTAAGGTGTCTGTGAAGCACATTTTGTAATGATTAAGAGGCTATGCCCTTTAAAGGGCATTCGCCTTACTGACTATATGATTTCTTATCTTCTGCTTTTAAAAAAAATGGGGGTGGACGAAAAGAAAAGAAAAAATAAAATAGCTGGAATCCAAGAAGTGAATGTTACTAACCCAGTTCTGAGGTCTAAGGAGCAGTCTTGTGAAGCAAACCATGGAAAGAATCTGCTTCCTGCAAGTAGAAACTTTTGAGGCAGCCATGTTATTTTAGGCACAAACAGCAGAGGGCATTGTTTGGTCAAACATCAAACAGGGCTGCTGAGGATAATAATAAATGAAAAGGGAAAATGAGGAAAATCTCTACTTTCTCCATCCACAAAGCATTCAAGAAAGAACAAAGAGATGGTGAAACAATTTACTGTGTTGCCCCAGCTTTTTAGTGTATTAAGGCTCATAGGAAAGTAACTACAAACCAGAAATATAACAACTCAGAAATGGATGAAATTCTTGCTATAGGAATGGGACTCTACTAGGGGCTAAGGATTCATCAGTAAGTTCCAGTCTCCAAGGAACAGTGGGTTTAAAGTTTCGAATGTCTACACATTGCCTTTGTCAACTTACCTGTTCATGGATGCACGTTTTAACAAATACTTGAACAGTATAACTTCAGGGAAATGCTACTAAGTAATGTGTGTATATCTCTACTCTGATAACCTTGCATCAAGGCTTGATAGATGGTAAGAGAAACACTCTGTATAAAAAAACATAGTTAATATAGATATTTGGAAGTATTATAATATTTTACAGTGGAATAACTAGATAAAGTAACTTACAATGACTTTCTGAGTAGGTAAATTTAAAAATAACACTCTTGATGTCACTTTCAATGATCAAATAAAAGATAATCTATTGCAAGTTAGAGAATCCAACCGTAAAGGTAAAAGGCATACCAAGCTGAAACATTTGGAAAATAAAGAAAGGTCCATGGAGTTGAAGAAATAAAGAAGATTACAATAAGATGAAAAGATCAAAGACCATATTAGGAACATATTCTGTCTGCATCGTTTTACAAGAATATGGAGGTAAAATGAGAATTTCAATTGAAGAATGAAACAAACACATTTATATATTTAAAATGCATTAAACATGTTTCATGAAGAACTAAATATGACAGACCAATTGTGAAAAGGGAGAATCTGATAAGATATTTTAGGGGTGAAGAAGTTAGAAATGAAAATGTCATGGATGAGAAGGGAAATGCTAGGCTATGTTTAGGAATACTGCTAGGAAAACGTTGTCAGGCATAATGTGAATACAGAAAATAATACCTCAACCAAAAGTTCATTTTTGCCTTGAACTACTTGGTGTATGTTACTAGCATTAATAGAGAAACAGAAGCAGGTTTCTGTGTGTGCTATACTATTTAATTCATGCAGTCTTCACAGTGTTTGCTTATTGGATTTTATCACGCCTACTTAGGAAAATGTAGCTCATGAAAGGCCCTTTTAATAAAGATTGAGTGAATAATAACAGCAAACTAACCCTCCAACAGAAGTCATTTCACTCCAAATCTGGCTTTTATTCCACTAAATACTGCTGTGAGTAACTAGATATTCTCCCCCATACAATTAATACGTTTCTAGATTGTAAAAAAAAATTGAAGCTGAATGCATGCTTACTTCTCCTTTCACACAATTCACCATGTAGATTTGAGCAGCAGAGATGATTCGTGTTGAAGCCACTTTTTTCCCCATGAACTGGTCTTTCCCCTTCAATTTCTGTTCTCCACAAAGGCAGAAGCCTTTGAAAATAATGCTCTCACAATCTCCCTTCATGTTTAATGGTCTCAAGGTTTTTTTTTGTGTGTGTTAAATGTATTTATTGAAGATTATGTCAGATGTGCAGCAAGCCTCAATGGATCAAGTTACACATCCAAATTTAACTCTTCTATATCAGGAGTCCTTGGCTTTGACTATAAGCTTAATTTTTATTCTTCCTTTTATGACTAATCTCAATTTACCTCCTAGACTACTACACTCCTTCAGTATAAATCTCTGTAAAGACTTAATATATCTCAAATATTTTCTGAAAATTATACTATAAGTTATGGCTATATCAATTTTTAACTATGACCTACATTGTTTAAATATTTTTTACATTAAATTGCAATAATGCACAGATGCAAATGTGCACAATTTTATGTTCTATGTGTGAATTTATAGTCCATATTGCATCCATAACAACATTCAAAAGCTCAGAACACTTTCCTGATTTAGAGATATTGTTTGTTTTTTAAATAATCCTTATTTTATTCTCCAGAGCATAGCATTATGATGGTTGCTACCACATGGGTCTTCTTCTTCTTTTCTTCTTCTTCTTCCTCAACCTCTTCTTTTTCTTTTAATTCTCTATATTCAGTTTTTACTCATTTAATCATATTCTAATGTCACATATAATTACTAGTCATATATTATAAATTTATAAGACAAAGCTTCTTTACAATATGAATGTGGGAAGCAGATTCTATCTCATAGAAAAAACTTTCTAACATCTAAACATCATTTTGGAAACATTTAAAAGACACTGTGCTTCAAAAACAACTGCCTGTTGACTTGACCAGTCAAGTCCCTAAGTTGCAGCCATTTAAAATCTGTACTGTTTTCAGCACACTTACCTAGAGCTGGTCTTGAGCATATTTATATATAAAATGTTCCTTGAAATTCTGCATGTATATGTACTCCTGCAAAAAGAGAGATAGCTCAACATCCTTGGAAAGCTGGATTTAAAAATAGGGTATAGGCAGTATTAGGAAATACTGCTAAAATAAATTTGATTTGAAAAAGTGAGCTCCCTTTGGTAATAGTGTGATTTAATTTGTGCCTTTTTCTCTTCTAGCATTTTTAAACATAAAAAAATGTTGAGAAATGATTTTTCACAAGAACATCATTTTGTTGTGGTGGAAATAAACTTTAGTCATTTTCTTACAACCAAATTAGGGTAACTGTGCTTAACTTAATAAGAATTCAACATGGAAAATGTCAAAAGCAATTCAAATTTTCAATTACTTTTGTCTTTTCTTTGGTATTAATTTGTTGAGATGATTTCATGAAAGAGACAGAAAGAGAGAGGGACGGAGAGAGGAGACTCAGTGAGACAGAGAAAAGAGGCAAACACAGAGAGAATGCATAGATGATAGAGAGATAAATGATAGAGAGTTAGAGATGATAGATAGATAGATAGAGAGAGAGAGATAGGATATATCAAAATATGTTTAGTTGTTTATAACCTGAAAAACAAAATGAGTAAACAAACAAACAAAAAACCCTACACATTCAAGGATCAATGGTTTGATAGGATTAAAAATGTGCACAGGAAAAACTATTATTATGTCCTTTGGTTCATTTGATAATCACAGCCTCAATGAAGTTCTTTGCACTTTATTATTATTATTATTATTATTATTACTACTACTACTACTACTACTACTACTACTACTACTACTACTACTACTACTAAATCTGCTTCAGCATCAGGTTTCTTTCCTGTTCAACAGAATTTCTGTAGCTTCAGATGTCTTATTGTCTCAGACTATTCCAGAAACAGAATATAGAATTAGATATTGATTTAGATATCCAACCTCACCCCCACTTTGTGATTTATTAGAAGAAAAAGATTTTGTAATCTACTCAGCTTCCAATTCCTTGTATTTAACCAGCTACCTTTTGTACCTTGCCCAGAATTAACTAATTTTAACAACAAAAGTCATTCTGCCTATGATTACTTAGGTAAGAAGCTAACAATATATGGCCTACCAGTTAGCCTGCCAAGTGTTTTCTGTCTGCCATGCAAGCTAGAAATATTTTTCAGTTATTAAATGTTGGCCTGAAGAAAGGGGGTAATATTTTGAAAAATGTGACAATCATACTAAAATCAAATGATTCTACCCATAAATATTTGGACTGGAGCAGAATTATGACTTTTCTTTGATGTGAAGAATGTAAAGTTCATGGCTGCTACAGTGGAAGATTGGAGTGGTTAAAATGTTTATTGTGTGACCATTTTCAAAAAACCTGCCCACACCTAACTTAAAAAGAAATCTATTCAGCTGTAAACACAGGATCATCCTCCTCTAAAGGCAGATAACACAGTAGTTTCTCTCAAGGTTGATTTTAGTAAATTTAATTCTACTCACAAAAAAAGAAAGAATTAGAAACTGTTGTACAAAACCCATGCAGGTGTATTGGATTTGAGTTGATGTCCAGTTACAATGTAAAAAAAAATTAAAAATAAAAAAATAAAATAAAAGCCTAATTTTCACACAACAAAAATATTGTTAAAACAACTCTGTCTCAAGAAATTAAGACAACTGAAATCATTCCTTACTATGATAAAGGTGAACATTGCCTCAAAAATATTTGACAATGTCAGTGAATATAGTTGTAAAGATGTGGTCATACTATATTAAAATTGGAAAATTATATCGAGGATAATTTTTTAGTGGTAACTTGGTTGACTCTAGGACATAATAATGTAAGGGAATGACCATAACAAGTTATTGTGAAAGACTTTATTAATCTCAAGAGTACAGACTCCTGTGGATAGATTCCTGGAAAACGGTTGTACATCTACACTAGGGATAATACCTAAAAGAGTGCTTCTCTAGCACACAGGAAGCCCTGGGTTCTATCACCAGCATCTCATAAACCTGTATATTGGTGCTCACCAGTAGTGTCAGGAGTAGAGAGGTAAAGACAGAAAGATCAGAATTTCTAGGTAATCTAAATAGTTAAGGATTAATATATCGACAATTTTAAGTCAGACTAGAATACATGAGACTGTCTAAACTAATCAGCCAACCACCAAGTAATACTGGGTTCCTGGAGCATTGTAAAATAGCTAATGAAACATTCGCTGAAAGGATAGTCCCAAAAGGGGAATGAGCTACTTCAAAGACAGTAAGGGTGGAAGGATACAATACTATGAGGGTACATGGATAAGTCATTAGCTCTTGGCTCAATAGCCTATACATTTAGCAGAATAATAGAAGCAAATTCTCCCTAGACTGTGTCCTTCCTAGCTACAGATTTCTGGCCATAGCAAAAGTACCACATATAAGTTCCTTCTTATGTAGGTCGGTTATTCCCTTAACATCTTTGCCACTCTTGTAGCATTGGGCATATCTTGTCAATATCTTGGTATTTTAGCTCATAGGTTTCACAGCTGTTTGAGACTGGTGATTACATTTCTCGTTTAATAAGATGAATAACACCTTCTAGCATTGAAAACTACCCAGTAGGAGTGAAACTTCTAGTTCAATACCAGTTTTATTTCTCCATATTTTATGACTTAACTATGAGATATCATCAACCAATATGTTTTTATCATCAAGTTCTGGGCCATTGCCAAGAGAAAAAAAAGTAGTCTGTAATGATTTGTGGTCAAGCAGATCCTATTGGCAAACAAACCCAAAACCAAAATAATCCATTCCTGGTACTGAAGTGTCTAGTAGGGGCATTGCATACCTATATAATAGCAAGTGTATTTAATTAATTTCAAGTGTGGGTGTATATAACGTAGCAGTCTTTCACAAAAGGAGGTTTCCATGAGTTTTTCAGGAGGCTATAGTGCAATTTACCCATTACCATGTACAATCCTGCCCTCCCATCCTCACCCAAATTTATCACTCCTATTCTGTTTTTCCTCTTTCTCTAGTATATCCTTTCATTCTGTCTCTCTCCACCTTGAAAGTACCCTATCTGTAGCATCTTAATAGTTTCCTGATATAGATAGGTATTCAAATTGAAATATAAGTATATAAAGATACAAAGCTAGCATCCAAATATGAAAGAGACATGCAATATTTTTCTTTCTGGGTCAAGATAATTGTTTCCAGATCCATTCATTTAACAATGAATTTCATAATTTTGCTTTTCTTAGTAGCTGAATAATATTCAATTTTATAAATTTAATATACTTTTATTACCCAATCTTCAGTAGATAAGCATCAAAATTGTTTCCACTTCAGAGCTATTTTAGCTATCTCAGCAATGAACATGAATGAACAAGTACCTTTGTAAGAGTGTATAGATGCTTTTGAGAATTTCAGTGAGTATAACTTAACTATTTCACATGGAAGGTCTATTTTTATCTTTTTGTGTTCCTCCACACTAATTTCCATAGTTTTACCAATTTGCATTCCTGTAAGCAATGAATGAGCATTTCCTTTTCTCCATAGTCATGTCAGTATATGCTAACTGTTAAATTTTCTATCTTATCCATTCTGAATGGGTAAGGTGAAGTCTCAAAACTCTCAAAGTAGCTTTAATTTGTATTTCCTTGATGGCTAAGGATGTTGAACATGAAAAAAAAAATCTCTCATTTATATTTCATTTCTAAGAACTCTCCCTTTAAATTCTTGTCCTAATTTTAGTTTTATTTTATATTTATATTTATTTTATTTATTTTATTTATTTGGATCACTGTTTCTGCTCTCTCCTCTCTTGCCAGTAATTCCCAGCTCCCTTTCCCTCATTCACTCTTCCTCTCTTCCTCTTTAGAAAGGGACTGGCCTCGATGAATATCAACCATCTATGGCATATAAAGTTGCAGTAAGGCTAGGCATCTCCCCTTCTACTAAACCTAGACAAGGCAATCCAGTAGGGGAAAGAATCCCAAAGACATGGAACAAACTCAGAGACAGCTTCTGCTCCCACTGTTAGGAGTCACACAAGAAGACCAAGCTACACAAATATATCTTGTCCCAATTTCTAATTCTTATTTTCTGTGTTCACTTTTCTGCATACTTTGTATATTCTTTTTTTAAATTAATTCATTTTTATTTTATGTGCATTGGTGTTTTTCCTGCACGTAGTACCTAGGTGAAGGTGTGAGGGTGTAAAATCTTGGAGTTACAGACAATTGTGAGCCCCAATGTGGGTGTTAGGAATTGAACCCGGGTCCTATGGAAGAGCAGTTAGTGCTCTTAAGTGCTAAGCCATCTCCCCAGCCCCATCTTGTATATTCTTGACACAAATATTATTTTAGAAATATAAGTTATACATATTTTTTGCATGGGGTAGGCTATCTATTCACTCAAATGGTGATCAACTTTGCTGTAAAGAAATATTTTCATTTCTTATAAAGACTCATGTCAAACAGAATTTTAAAAATGTATATATATATATATATATATATATATATATATATATATATATATGGTTTATTATAGTGACTTACAGGCCAAGGTCCATCTACATCTAGTGCAGTAATGGCTCTCTACCAACAGTAAGTACAAGAATCCAACAATTATTCAGTCCATGAGGCTGGATGTCTAAGCGGGTCTTTAGTATGTACTAGAATACTGAAGAAGTTGGCTTTAATGCCAATGAAGGAACAGACTTACCAGTATATATATATATATATATATATATATATATATATATATATATATATATATGTATGTATATATATATATATAAAGGCAAGTAGGCAAAGCTCAAATACTTCGTTGTTCTATTTCTTTTATTTAGGCTGTCAGTAGAAGGTCTGCCCTAGATTAATGTTACATTTTTCCATCTCAAAAGACACAGATTAATGGCAGGTCGTCCATTTTTTTTTTTGGTTTTGTTTTGTTTGTTTTTGTTTTTAGAGACAGGGTTTCTCTGTATAGCCCTGGCTGTCCTGGAAACTCATTCTGTAGACCAGGCTGGCCTTGAACTCAGAAATCCACCTGCCTCTGCCTCCCGAGTGCTGGGATTAAAGGCGTGCGCCACCACTGCTCTGCAAGTGGATGGTCCATTTCAAATGATTTAATCAAGAAAAATCCTTCATAGGTGCATCCTACCACTGGCTTGGGTATTAGTTAATTCCAGATGTTGTTAAATTGACAAGAAAGTATAGCTATCCCATCTGGCAACTAATGATCTTAAATACTTAACTATCAAGGTACAATTAAGTCTGACAAATACCGAGGCGGACGCTCATTGGACTAAGCACGGGGTCCCAGATGGAGGAGTTGGAGAAGGGACTGAAGGAGTTGAGGGGGTTTGCAGCTCCATGGAGGGAGCAATAGTATTAACTGGCCTGATTTATTGAATTATCTTGCAGGGTGTTGTCTAGCTAGTCTAACAATGGCTGTAGAAAATAAAAGGTCCAAGCATCCAGTAGTTGTTCAGTCCTTGAGGCTGGGTGTCTCAGCTGTTCTTCAGTATAGGCTATAGTACAAAAAAAATGTAGGCTCAAATGCCAGTGAAGGAATGGCCTTGCTAGGTAGAGCAAGATCTAGCATGCAAAGAAAGAAAGTGTTCTTCTTCCATATCTATCATTTAAGTTGCCAGCAGAAGATGTGACCAAATATAAGGTGGATCTTCTCATTTTAAAAATATGTATTAGAAGTGTGTCTTCCCAATTCAAATGATTTAATTATTGGAAAAATATTCCTAACCAGTGTACCCAGCCATTTGGGTTTTAGTAAATAACAGACATTTTAAATTAGCAATAATAATCATCACATGTAGGGGTGAAATTTAGTGGAGGTAGAGAAAAGTGAGATAACATGATAAAAATACATGTATGAAATTCTTTATCAATGAAAATAATTTAAATCACACAAAGAAAGTAAAATGGAGATGTCTTGTTGATATAGTCTCTCTTATTCCTTCCTTTCCTTTCTTTCCTCTCTCTGTGTGTGAGTGTGTGTGTGTATGAGAGAGAGAGAGAGAGAGAGAGAGAGAGAGAGAGAGAGAGAGAGAGATGCAGAGATGAAGAGAATGCATTTGAGATTCCCATGATTGAGATTGGGCAAAGAGGAGTTCTGGTGCTCTCTGATTACAGATAATCCATAAGGATATATGTGCATAGTGGGGTATTTTTAATTAAGTCAATTCATCTATTGATGTTCTCTTTTCTAAATTTCTTCTAATGTCTATGTTCAGCCTGTGTCAACACTACAAGACTGAGTTTTAAATTAGTTCCCTCTTAGCCACTCTCATACATACCCTAATTTATCAGTGTATGGGATGCATAAGGAGAGAAGAAAGGCCTATTGAAAAAATCAAGATGTCCTCCAGGACATAGCTAAACGTATCATAGCTTTACTCAAAACCCCACACAAATCCATTTGTAAGTAAATGCTGTTAAATGACATTGCAATGAATTGTGCATAGCTTTAAATTGATTTCCTTTGATGTGATAAAAATCATCTTATAAAAGAGATGTTGAATATGGGCTTTTGATGCAAAATAACATAATTTAGATTTTAAAGTAGAAAATCTTTTATTGATAGTAGTTTATGTGATTCAATACAAGGAACCAAATATTATTTGCTATAGGTTGTAAATTAGCTTTGAACCAAGTATAATTCATGAATCATTACTTATGACTGATTCATCAGAAACCTCATTAATTGCAATAATACAATGACTTTGAAAGGAACCAGAACTAGAAACTACAACGCAGCCATGGTAAAGAGGAACTAAAGAATTATATAACCTAGAAGTAACATCAGTATTCATATGCCCATGTTTCCATGTATATTCCTGATCATCTCAACTAATTCTATGGCAACACTGACCAGGAGATATTTAAACATGCATAAAACAATTACAAAATCATGTTATTTTCAATAACAAAATAATGTTGTTTTCTTGAAAATAAATGGATCTGAAGACCATTGCATTAAGCAAAAAATGCTGGACTATTATCACATGATTTCTTTTATATTTTAAATCTAAATTTGGAGAAAAGAGCATAAACATAAGGATATATTAAAGAGAAAAATATATTGTCTTCAGCATTTAATTTTTAAGGTATGTTACAGGCATGCTTTATCTTATTTACCATAGGCACTAACTTGTAAGATGTGACAGATTTTTTTATTATTATTGGATATTTTCTTTATTTACATTTCAAATATCCAGTTTCCCAGTCCCCCCCACCGAAACCCCCTATCTCATCCCACTTCCCCTGCTTCTATAGGGTGTTATCTCACCCACCCACACATTCCTGCCTCCCTGCCCTCAATTCCCCTACACTGGGGCATCCATAGACCCTTCATAGAACCAAGGGCCTCTCCTCCTATTGATGCCTAACAAGGCCATCCTCTGCTACATATGCAGCTGGATCCATGGGTCTCTCCATGTGTACTCCTTGGTTGGTGGCTTAGTCCGTGGGAGCTCTGGGGGTGTCTGATTGGGTGATATTATTGTTCTTCCTTTGGGTTTGCACATCCCTTCAGCTCCTTCAGTTCTTTCTCTAATTCCTTCACTGAGGACCCCATGCTCAGTCCAATTTGGCTGCCAGTAAGGCAAAAGAGTAGTGCTTATATGGGTCCTGTCTTAGTCCAGAAGTTTCAAGGTCTTAGAAGCAGTAATATCTGTGATCAGCAAAGATCCTGAACAGCAAATTATCAAGACAGGTACAATAATTATATTAGACTGTACCTCTTTATATATGAACATATTACTAGAAAGATATTACGTATTCTCCGCATTTGCAACAGCATTGAGTTTCCCGCCCAACTATGTCAGTTGTTCTGGCAATAGGCACCTGAGAGGCTGTCACATGGGGTCTCTCTCTTCTCTGAGAATATATATACACATATTCTGTCTCTTTCTTTCAGTATCCTGCAACAGGGGAAGATACTGTAAAATGGATATACTGGCTCTTTTCATTCACCTCTTGTCTTAGCTCATGTTGATCCTTTAACTCCAAATAACTCTCTCTTTCATCCATCAACTATTATAGAACCTGGGAAATGTGGCCTTCTTCTTTAAATGTCCCCCTTACCTATCATTTTTTCAGCAGTGTGCTACTCTGGCATTAGGGCCTGGTGCCAATCTCTTGTCTCATAGTGACAAACATGGGTTATTTTGCACATCTATTCCCCTGATGTCTGGCCATTTGAATTCATATTTCCTCAGGGATGTGGGTTTCATTCTTCATCTTTTTATGTCCAGAACAAATCAAGTTGTCTGGCTGAGAAACAACAGAAGTAGAAACAATGATAATAATAACAATGTTTTATAAATACATAGTTTTCACAACGTGGAAGGTAGTATTTTAATTTCTCTTTTAAAAATTATTTATTTATTTATTTATTTATTTATTTATTTATTTATTTATTTACACTTCAGATTCTATTCCCCTCCCGGTCCACCCTCCAATTGTTCTACAACCCATATCTCCTCCCTGCCCAACTCTCTCTACGAGGATGCCCCCACCACACCACACCCACCCCACCAGACCTATAAATTCCCTGGGACCTCCAATATCTTGAGGGTTAGGTGCATATTCTCTGACTAAACACAGACCCTGAAGTCCTCTGCTGTATTTGTGTTGGGGGCCTCATATCAGCTAGTGTATGCTGTCTGGTTGGTGGTGCAGTGCTTGAGAGATCTCAGGGGTAGGTTAATTGAGACTGCTGGTCTTCCTACAGGGTCAACCTCCTTCTCAGCTTCTTTCAACTTTTCTCTAATTCAACCACAAAGGTCAGCAGCATCTGTTCATTGATTGGGTGCAAATATCTGCAGCTGACTCTTTCAGCTGCTTGTTGGGTCATTCAGAAAGCAGTCATGATAGCTCCCTTTTTGTGAGTGCTCCATAGCCTCAGTAATAGTGTCAGGCCTTGGAACCTTCCCTTGAGCTGGATCCCACTTTGGGCCTGTCACTGGACCTTCTTTTCCCCAGGCCCCTCTCCATTTCCATCCCTGCAGTTCTTTCAGACAGGAACAATTATGGGTCAGAGTTTTGACTGTGGGATGGCAACCCTCTCTCTCACTTGATGCCTTTCCCCAATCTTCATTAAGTAGATTGCCTGAAAATTCCTTGAGAAATTCTACCATTTCCTTTTTACCAGTGAGGAAAGAACACTGAACTACAGGAAGTATAAGTAACTTGCCCAATGTTGTATCTAATATAGGCTAAGTTTGTCTAATTTAAGTTGGAATGCAGTGAAATTCTTATCCCCTCCTTTCTTTCTTTCTAAAAGGTTAATAGAAACAACAGGTTAAGAAGAGAGTTTAGGATGTATTACATACAGACATGATTCATGATCAGCCAGTTCAGTTTATAAAATATTCTTAGAAGTTGCTGTTTGGAAATAATGCAGAAACTAAATTATTTTATTTCCCCAAATGTATAAGAATCCATAATAATAAGGACCCAAGGTAACAATACTGTCACAATTTTTTTTTTCTGTAATCAAACTTTACATTTATCAAAGGAACTTAACAGGTGACCCCTCTACTAACAGGAATCAATCAGCAGGCTATCTTATAATGGCTTACATATATGAATCTCTATGGAAGCTCATGCTCATACATACAAACCCTTGTTAATCCCCTCACAGAAAGTATGAATTAAGTTGATTTTTGCTTCCATCAGAGGCTACTCTTAGGGGAAATATTTTAAATACATTAATTGTGAAATATTTTGTATACTGATCATTTTTCTTTACCATCATGTTCACAAGAATCTGAATGCTCTGAGTCCTGGTTGCACATTTTAACCACTTGATATCTAGCATGTTCTTTTCTTCATTTTTTTTGTCCCATGACTCTTATTCTTCGGAGGGGAGAGAATAGTGCCCTTGTCAGATGGAAGTTTCAAATACTGCAAATGTTACTTGGCAGTGACATTGGAACACACCATGTGCAGTTGTATACCCAATAGCAAGTTTACTGGTTTTGTTCTTGGTTAATGGCTAGATGTAAGCCATTTAAAATTCTTAATAATTTTTAACAAGACATCATGCAATTTACCTTTTCATTAGATACCAGAAATTAATTACTTTTCCCTGAATAGCATTGATTATCAATTCTGTAGCCCATGGTATTTGCCATATTGGATGGATTTCATGGATTTGTCCCTTATTAATAATTTTGCATAGGAGGTTTTGGTTGACTGGGTATAGTTTCTGAATACCATTTTCTGTATATTTCTCATCTGAGATGGACAATGAAGCAAAAGATAAAGTCCATCACATACTCCTTGGTGCATTTGCTGTCTACAAAGTTGGAAGTTGGTAAGCACTATACCAGTGACCTCTTCCTTAATGTTCCATTTGTCTATGATTAAGCATTTGATTGTATGCAAATGGTGAATGATTGGTAATTTGGACTACTGAAATCTTTCTCTGTAAATATTGAAAATGTATTAGCAACCCACAGACAGCTATTAAATTCATTTAGCATGAAGACTACTAAATGTTTTTCATATTAATTTTACCAACGACAAGGAAATTTTAAAAAGTAATAACTATTTTTCCATTGTTTTTCAGACTGTTTGAACTCCAGAAGGACCAACACCAGATAAATTATGAATGTTGAACAAGATGACCTTACATCCACAGCAGATAATGATAGGTCCTAGGTTTAACAGGGCCCTATTTGACCCCCTGCTTGTGGTGCTGTTGGCTCTTCAACTTCTTGTGGTGGCTGGTCTGGTTCGGGCTCAAACCTGCCCTTCAGTGTGCTCTTGTAGCAACCAGTTCAGCAAGGTGATTTGTGTTCGGAAAAACCTTCGTGAGGTTCCTGATGGCATCTCCACCAACACAAGGCTGCTGAACCTCCATGAGAACCAAATACAGATCATTAAAGTGAACAGCTTCAAGCATTTGAGGCACTTGGAAATCCTCCAGTTGAGCAGAAACCATATTCGAACCATTGAAATCGGGGCCTTCAATGGTCTGGCGAACCTCAACACTCTGGAACTCTTTGACAATCGTCTTACCACCATCCCGAATGGAGCTTTTGTATATTTGTCTAAACTGAAGGAGCTCTGGTTGCGGAACAACCCTATTGAAAGCATCCCTTCCTATGCTTTTAACAGAATCCCGTCTTTGCGCCGCCTAGACTTAGGGGAATTGAAAAGGCTTTCATACATCTCAGAAGGTGCCTTTGAAGGTCTGTCCAACTTGAGGTATTTGAACCTTGCCATGTGCAACCTCCGCGAAATTCCTAACCTCACACCACTCATCAAACTAGACGAGCTAGATCTTTCTGGGAACCATTTGTCTGCAATCAGGCCTGGCTCTTTTCAAGGGTTGATGCACCTTCAAAAACTGTGGATGATACAGTCTCAGATTCAAGTGATTGAACGGAATGCTTTTGATAACCTTCAGTCACTAGTGGAGATAAACTTGGCACACAACAATCTAACATTACTGCCTCATGACCTCTTCACACCGTTGCATCATCTAGAGAGGATACATCTTCATCACAACCCATGGAATTGTAACTGTGACATCCTGTGGCTCAGCTGGTGGATAAGAGACATGGCCCCCTCCAACACAGCTTGTTGTGCTAGGTGTAACACTCCCCCCAACCTGAAAGGGAGGTACATCGGAGAGCTGGACCAGAATTATTTTACATGTTATGCTCCTGTAATTGTGGAGCCCCCTGCAGACCTCAATGTCACTGAAGGCATGGCAGCTGAGCTAAAATGTCGGGCATCTACGTCCCTGACTTCTGTATCTTGGATTACTCCAAATGGAACAGTCATGACCCATGGGGCATACAAAGTGCGGATAGCTGTGCTCAGTGATGGTACTTTAAATTTCACAAATGTAACTGTGCAAGACACAGGCATGTACACATGTATGGTGAGTAATTCTGTTGGCAACACCACTGCTTCTGCCACCTTGAATGTTACTGCGGCAACGACTACTCCATTCTCCTACTTTTCAACTGTAACAGTAGAGACTATGGAACCTTCTCAGGATGAGGCAAGGACCACAGATAACAATGTGGGCCCCACTCCAGTGATCGATTGGGAGACAACCAATGTAACCACATCTCTTACGCCACAGAGCACAAGGTCCACAGAGAAAACATTCACCATCCCAGTAACTGACATCAACAGTGGAATCCCAGGAATTGATGAAGTCATGAAAACCACGAAAATCATTATTGGTTGTTTTGTGGCCATCACACTCATGGCTGCCGTGATGCTGGTCATTTTCTACAAGATGAGGAAACAGCACCATCGGCAAAACCACCATGCTCCAACAAGGACTGTTGAAATCATTAACGTGGATGATGAGATCACTGGGGACACACCCATGGAAAGCCACCTGCCCATGCCTGCGATTGAGCATGAGCACCTAAATCACTATAACTCTTACAAATCTCCCTTCAACCACACAACAACAGTAAACACAATAAATTCAATACACAGTTCAGTGCATGAACCGTTATTGATCCGAATGAACTCTAAAGACAATGTACAAGAGACTCAGATATAAAACATTTACAGTTACAGAAAACAAACAATCAAAAAAAAGACAGTTTATTAAAAAAATGACACAAATGACTGGGCTAAATCTACTGTTTCAAAAAAGTGTCTTTACAAAAAAAACAAAAAGAAAAGAAATTTATTTATTAAAAATTCTATTGTGATCTAAAGCAGACAAAATTATGTGTATTCCTCAGAACCTGTTTTTGCTGCACTTACTATTTTCCCACACCTCCTCCCTTCCCTCCCTGATTGCCATATTTTTCATAGATCTCAACTCCCCAAAGAACTGGTCTAGGAAATTTTGTAAGAATTCTGTTACACTTTGAGATTTTTATGGTGAATTCTAGTGGTGAGATCCAGTCTATTTTGTCTCTTTCTCTATTTTTTTTCTTTTTTTTTCTTTTTCCTTCATGCCCTTATGAAATAGTCCAATGGGGAATGCAATATTAGAAATAGATTTTTAAGAAAGAATGAGGAAAAATGCAAGATCTTATATTTTTCATGTAATGACCTGCTGTTCTGTATTTATGGGGAGGACATTCTGTGGAGAAAGAAAAAAAAGTAAAGCAAACAACAGATTAATTTACATATAAGCATCTATAAAACCCATGACTTTAAAAAAAAAAAAAAAAAAACAAAACTCTAGAACCAGAATTTGTAGTTCAAAAGCTTAAAATAAGATTATAAATAAAATATTGTTGGTTTTTCTGTACCTGGACATAGCTCATTTGTAATCTGGCTCAAATGTTAGAAACGTGAAGGTAATTAGATTTCTTGTTTTCTAAGAAAGATAACACTTTCTCTTAAATCACAACACCATTTTCTACTTGTCTCTCATGTTTTATTTGTCTAAAGTTACACATCAGCATTCAAAGATGCTAAGATATTCTTGCCTTCTCAACAGGACTGCCCCTTGTAAAGTTTTCAGATGAAAAGTTAACAATTTACAATCTAAATGTAATTCAACTAGGGAGGAAATTCCAGTGTATTTGCTTACTTCTCAAGAAAACTCCACAGACCAGATAAAATAGTACCACAAAAGAGGAGTCATTCTTAATTGCTCACAGTTGAAAAAGAGTTTTGAGTTCTGAGTGTTAGCAAATTTAGTTCAATTCATTGAAAATTATCACGGAGCTAAAATGAGCTAAATGGTCACTTGGGTGATGTGGGTCCTCAAATAGCAAGGCCTGTTTCCTGCCCTTGCATCATTTCCAAGGATTATTCTTACTGTATTATTAAGCACTAGCACTAATTTTTGTCTTTTAGGTAAATGATAGTGTCCTGAAAGCTCTAAATTGCAGAATATTAAATTATTATAGAAGCTTTCTGAACTCATGGTTTCTCACATACTTAAGATGAAAACACCTTTCTTCTTCAGAATACAGACTCCACTTAAGGTGGAGACAGCTGTCTCCTTCAGAGTAGAGACCTCCAGGAGTTTAAGAAGTCAATGGAGTATAATGGAATCATGAGCACATATGAGCAGAAAGCAAGGCTGATGAAATAAATGATGATTTACCAAGGCTTTCTTTAAAGAAGCTGTGGAAATTTTAGCTAAGAGGATATAAAATAGCTTCCAAAAAGAAAAACCATTAGTTGTAAATATTTGCATTCTCTCAATATTTTAATATACATTGTGTATTACTTTTATCTTTATGTCTGTGGAACAATATAGAGACAGACAGACAGACAGACACACACACACACACACACACACACAGGTTTCTCGCTGGCCTTGAAATTTGTTCTCTCCATTAAACTGAGGAGGCAATGAATGACTGAACTGAGGAAAACACATGACCCAATGATGAGTAGCTTGAATGTTCACACTTAATTCTACAATATAAACCTCATGCCAGGTTTTGTGGTCTCCAGGCGTGAAAAACCAATCATTTCTTCCAGTGTAGGTAAGAAAAATGGAACGAAGAGTTAACAAACGGACCCAAGGACACAAAAGTCCTGCTTCTTGCTTGGGTTACACACCCTTTGGCTTTTTTCTTCCGTATCCCTTTCTTCCCTTTGTCACAAACCTAATTTACATTTGCTGTTACTGTTTCCTTAGACAAAGGGAAAGCATATATTGACTGTCATGTATTGTGTATTGAATACATTTAATGCTTCACATACATGGCATGGCATGCGGGAGCATACACATTCAAACAGACACATACACTCATGCAAATACATAGACATTTTGAATATCAAACTAGAACTAGTACAAATTGGGGGACACTAATGAGTGAAGAAGTGGGTCTTGCTTTCTTTACTTAACTCTGTTCCTGGTCTATGTCTATAAATTTTGCCTCTTGACTCTTTCATATTAAGCTTATGATTATTATAAGGTTAGACCTAAAGTGTCCTAAACATTGACTATTTGGTATGGCTAAACAGTTAGACAAATTGTACTAACTACAACAAAATATAAAAGAACAAAGCAAAACAAACAACAAACAGATAGACAAACCAAAATCAGTGAGGAGAAAACTGAAACTAAGAGATACATGCAATCCGAATACTACAATAGCTCAAAACTGACACATTTCAGAAATAAAATAAATTTATGGAAGATTTAAATTAATCAAATTGAGTTATGTATCAAATTCAAATGTCGCACAAGCAGTTCTTATTGCAGCTATAAGGATTAAGAGTGGAGTGCTATAAAGTATATACATTTTAAAGGAAGCTGAAGTTAAGTCAAATTCTCCTCTGGCTAATTTTATCCACATTTTTTTGTCATTGGTTTAATAATGACTCAGTGTGTTAGAGAAGTATCCTGGTTTTCTTGATGAGACTAATCCTGTATGGTCACTTACATATCCGTGCATCGATACAAATCCTATGTGTATCCATCTTTCCTTCCTACGTAAAGGCAACTAAATGAATGGGCCATTCTGAAAAACAAAAACAAAAACAAAAGCAAAAACATAACACAAACTACACACCAAAAGTATAATAGTGTGTAAAACTGTGTGCATGTGACTGTGTGTATGTGTGTGGGGGGGGATGTTGGGGGTCATATTTTCACAGACATTTGTGGAAAAAAAAATGATTATTTACTGGGAATCAAATCTTCATTCTTGACTGTGATCAGTATCTCAAATTCTTCACCTCTTGTGTAGAATATATGTAGATGTACATACTTTGGTAAAACGTTGGAAGAATTTGGATATTTCAGACATATAGTGTCTAGAATAACTTTAATAACTTTCTCTCATGTACCAAATATTCTGGAATCAACTATTGTTATTTATAATGCTTGATATAGGTCACTGGAACCAGAAACAGAGATGAGTAAGGAAGAAAAATATTACCATTCCATGATAATTTTCATTCTTAGTGTCAGAGAACCAAAAGCCTGGATGATATTTAAGATACTTAGACTAGGATATTATGAATAAAGTCATACCAGGAAAGGACAAAAAATGTTAGTACCTTGTAGAGTGAAAAGTAATAAAGCTTTTTAATAGCAGGACTTAAAGAAATATTAGAGACATGTTAGGTAGTGACTTTAGAATACACAGCCTTTCCAAGGTACATATTAACCAAAGTAGGAAAAAACCAACCAACCAAACATCAAAAGCAATCCCCAGTCTGTCTTCTTTCAGGATAACCTTAATGGTATTTAGAGGAATGGAAACCTTAGACAAATGTCTGCAAACATGCACTCTAAAGCAACACAGTTTTTAAACATTATATTCAGTTACTACTTGCTTAATCCTATCTGTTTCAACAAGAACTCAAAGTTATTTCTCTAATTCAATATCACTGACATAACATTGGAACGCCTAGGATATGAGTCATTTTCCTGTAGGAAACCAATTGTTTCTCTTAAAATACAGTACTAGAGTGTCCAATCTCTGAAAAATAATTGATCTGCTTCTCACAGTATATACATCTCATTATCCAATTAGAATATAATTTCTGCATAGCAGATATTCCTGCAGAAAAAATTTAAAAAGTCTAAAACGTTTCCTTCCCACAACTTAGGTACCTTCTATTTCTCTTACTTTAATAAGATAAATTCAGAATTGTTTTATGATCTCTGTTGGGGCTTGAAGCAGCTGTGACACTGTTGTTTTTCCATATTCTACCAAGATAAAGAATGAGATATATCTGGCAGTGGGAGAGACAAAAGACACTTTCTAAAATTAATATAGCATACTGTCAATCAGGATCTAAATATAGATAATGAATGAAGCATTCTCACAATGAATGCCAGTTCATACCATATTATTTCTAGGAAAAGCTGCCAAAACTTCTGAGACTTCAACCTTTCTTACCATTGAGAAATACATACAAACTATATTTAAAATTGTATAGTTCAATTTTATATATATATATATATATATATATATATATATATATATAGTTCAGCAGTAGTAACACAACTTTTCACTTTTCTTTTGTTCAGAATAAATTAAAAAGAGGAAATAGATGTATTTCTGACAGAAAGACAATGAGTGAAGTTATTTTGAGAAAGTTGTTAGTATTAAAATACTGTTTGGCAAAATTTATTTTGTGTACTAAATAATCCATATGTCCTCTACACAAAATGCATAAGGCAAAAACCATGGAACACCAAATCATAAAAAAAAAAAAATCTTATTTTTTTCATATTTCCTCCAATAATGCATTTTTCTTGGTCATTAATAGTTTATTAATAACATATGATAGGGAATTCAGCATTTTATGTTTGCAAATACCACCAATTCTGGCTTTATTTGATGGACAGAGTAGCATGTTTATTTTATTTGTATTTGGTAGACTACTTTTCAGGTATTTTTTTAGACTCTATTCTCAGTGGAGAAGTTGAAATCCAATCTGATTTGTGACTTTTGACATGAAAATCTTTCTAGCACATCCTCTGCATTCAACCAAGGTTTTGTTATCATGATAGAAACCTATCTGACTATTACTTCCTTTCTTGTGGATATAACAAGACAAAACAAAACAAATCAAGACAAGACAATAAAAAACAGACAAATAAACCACAACGAGATTATTGTGACAATTGGTTCTTATATATCCAGACCTTGGTCACCCATTAAAAACAGTAAAAACATCATGAAATCTAGTAATGGATTTTCAATTACATCTGCTAGCTTTGTATCTTGTAGTTCTCTATGAGAAATATAGATGAAGATAAAATGGACAGAAATATGGATTAAATAAAAGCATAAATGATACTAAGATCCCACTCACTGTCTTAAAGTATAAAGAAGTATTATTGTATACTTTGTCAAATAGACTCTTTGGCCTTTGCTCTATAAAACTTTTAAGTGAATAATTTTTAATATTGGGGACATATGGAGGTTTTTTTGGTAATCCAATAATTATAAAAATTGTATCTTAATGAAATTTGTACAGTTCCTTCAAGGCAATATTGCTATTTCTAGTTTTAAAATTTAAGTGTTACAAAAGGTGAGAAGGCAAGGTAACATAAATTTGCTATCCATAAACCCTCAAGAAGCTAACTTAAGTTTAAAAAGCTTCTCTGTGTGAGTGGATTCTTGCAAAATGAACCTCACTTAATTTGAATATAAACACATCAAGTTGCTCTACACTTGCATGTGAAACGCTCCCTCTCTTTGCAAACAAAGCACTCTGAACAAATTAATGGCAGCCTTTGTGTACCCTATAGCAGTTTGATTTTCAGTTCAGTCTTTCCAATACGGAAGTGCATTTTATCCACAGTGTTGGTTTCTCAGCAAGGTTTCTCATTTTGGAACAGTACCCAATCTGAACCTGTCGCTGTTGCTCAACATTTAATTATGTAGTCTGCAGCTCAATGCTAAAGAACTCATATCTATGAGTAAATTATCTCGAGGTGGTGGTTCTGTTTTGCTCAGAGAATAGTTCTGCTTTTGGTTTTAGTGGAATGAATTTATTACATACATAATAAGTAAAAATAATAGAATAACTAACTAGTATCAGCAGATAGGTGGCAACACTACATTAAAGCAGACACTCAAAATGTAGACAGAAATAGGCCCAGAAAGCTTCACTGAAGTAACTAATTCCCAATCGAGAGAGTTTCAGAAACAGCAGAATAGAGCAGTGAGTCTTGTCTGATGAGCTTCCCATGGAAAAAATAAATCACTACAGCAAGGTCACGTCTAGGAATCATACACTTACAGTGCTCTGGAGGAAACCACCTGGGGAATTTAAGAAATCAGCAAGAATTCCAGATAAGCAAGATTCTTTCCAATCTCTTCATAGACAAGCTTCCAGCTTCTCTTTTCCAATCCAGGTTGTTTTGTTCTCTTTGCTTATTTTCTGTTTCATTTTTGTGTTTGTTCGATATTGAAGATTAACAGTAGACACCTCTGTTGGAAATGGTTCACTTTTTAACTGTTCTCAAGGATATAGCACCCTTAACATTTGCTTGATGGTTTTCCCTCTCCCTTTTAGAATTGGAAGATGGGTTCTGGAGAACACTTGACATAAATACACTTACTGGGTGACAACCGATGCTACTTTCTCATTCAGCTTCTTAGTGATCTCAAATATCACATGACATATACAGATTTTTACATTACAGTAACCTTACTGAAGGTCATGCCTCTTACCTGCTACTCTCAGTATCAGTTTAATGATTTCTAGATAGAGTAAAGGGTGCCACAATGGTTTACTCAGGAGAAGAGAGGATGCAAAATTAGCTTTTGGTAATAAGCTGTATTAGTAGAGAGAAGCCTTGACCATGTGAGACATGATCGGCTCTTGAGGAAGGAGAGCACTACCAAGGGACAGTACATTAAATCAGAAACAAGCTGTGTGGGATTAATAGTAATCTAAGAGGCTTACCGTTAAAAACTAAAGAACATCGTTGGAGAGCTAACATCAAGCAAGATTAACAGAGATCGCTGGCACTGACAGGATGACAGAAAGGCCCAGAGAAGATCTTAGGAAATCTCCCTGGAAAGGAAAAGTGTCATACTGTACGACTACTTTATTCTTTCAGGGGGTTATCAGGAAGTTTCACCTTATGTCCTTTAGTCTGGAGCAGCCTAGGTGACAAAGAGATGGAAAAGCTGGCTATGTAGACCTCTGTGCTAGAGGTTCTGAGGCCATAATACATCACAGTTTCTTAACTTTGTCTTAAAGAAAACAGGAAGTTGGGATACCTTCCCTGTATGGATGCTTGGTCTGATACCTTTAGGTTATTGGGAACAGCTATCTTAGAGTGATCTTAAAGATATAGTCCCATGTTCTGAGGAAGACGTAAAATTTTAACATTATTTATCTAAAGAGTACTTTCAAAAGGATAGAAGAGTTTATAATACCGAAGAATCCTTGAAAGATAAAGACTATATTAATTTTGAAGAGTATGCTATTATATGTTTTATGAAGGATGGGTGCTGATACATATAGATTATAGGTGCAAGCTAATGAAATAAAAATGTCATTGATTTTTTAGTAGTTTTGTTTTATTAACATTTTCACAAAAATCCGATCAAGTTCAATTAAGAGTATGTTCTGAAATTGTTTTGTAATTATTTCAAAGTAATTTTTAATAATCACTGTAAGAAGTAAGTTATGACTTAAAATATATACAAAATAAAATATAAAACAATAAAAAATTATTTTTAAAAATAAAATATCTACAATTAGATTAATTCTAGAGGTAACAGAGGGTCTCAGACATTATGGCACTAATTTTAGTCATTCAGAAGATAATTCAAACATAACCTGTATTTTAGAAGTATTTAGATGTAGTTCGACCCAGAGAGTACTTGCCAATCATTTACCAACATAAAACTCAATGTGGTACCTACTGCCTGTAAATCCAGCAATATGAGTTAGAGACAGGAGAAACAGGAATACCATGTCATCCTTGGTTACATAGGGCAGCCTAAGCTGTATGCGACTCGCCTCAAGATTTAAAACACAAAGGGGCTTGTATTTTGTAGAAAAGGAAGTCCTTTCATTTGTGTTATAATCCTGTCAAACTTAGAAAAGTGAGAGCCAAGTCAATTTAATTGTCAAAATGTTCCTCAGTACCTCATTTGCTAGTATGGCATCTAGTGATGGGTTAAAGTCAGAAACTCAGAAACAATGACAGGTTAGTCCAATAGTACATACCTCTAGCACAAGCTATTCAGAGATTGAAGTTGGAACATTATGTGACAAAATGTGTCATTCTGCACATTTTAGTGAGAGCTTATGCTTGAAAATATAGAATAAGTGCTATATAACCTGCTTATGTAGATATTATGTATATATCAATATATATCTAAAAACAAAAAAAGTATAATTGAAAGAAACTTTAGAAAAGACAGAGAAGTTAATGCTAAAAATACAAAGAGAAAGTTTTTTGATAATAGAATAAATTCATGTACGTAGATATATATATATATTTATGAATTTTACATACAATAAATATGATTCATATGGTGCAGGTCATCCAGTACCGGGCACTATTTGAGGTCTTAATGCACATACAGAGTCATCAAAACAAGTCATGTCTATGGTAGCAAGGTAACCAATTGAGATTAATTGACCTGGTTTTAGCACTGAAAATCTTGTTTCCAGAAACTCCTCACTACAGAGCAAATTGCTCTCTAAGCATCTTCCTTTCTGATAATGTTCATCTTAATGCCCTAACCCATATTAGTATGGCTGTCTCATTGATTATGGTGATGCAATATAATATTAACTAATAGTAATCAATGGGTTCCACACTTATTATGTTAGTTCAAGACTTAATTTATTTTTAATTTAGGTGTATATCTCTCTGTGTCTGTCTCTCTGACTCTGTTTCCATCTCTCTCTGTCTCCCTGTCTTTCTGTGTCTCTGACTCTGTCTGTTTCTCTGTCTCTTTTTCCTTCTTCCCCCCCCTCTCTTTGTGTGTGTTTGTACATATATGTAGGTGTATCTTTATGTGTGAAAAGGAAAAATAAGAAATGTGTCTAGTTCTTTGAAGTTGGAATTGGGCTGTGTGCAGCCCAGTGTGGGTGATGGAAACTGACCTTAGTTGTCTTAGAGAACTGCAAGGGTTCTTAACTGTTCACTTACCCAATCAGTCTCAAACTCTCATTTCTTCCTTGAGCTAGGTCATGGCACATTCAAAGGATAGAAATATCAAATTCTTCAGGTTGGTTTTTAGACAACATACTGTAATTTGGCAATGGAGATTAAGCACTACTTGCTCTCTAAGAAGAGGTGAGTTCTAGATTTGCCAGTAACCATGTTCTTGCAGCCACCTCTGGTTTTACAAAACTCTTTAATGTAGGCATGGTTACTTCTTGTTTAGGGAAGGAGAATTAAAAGTGCTCTCTCCTCAGACCAGAATTAGAAAGAAAATCAAGGGCAAAAAGAAAGAATGAAAGTAAAAACTAGAGCTTCCAGATGGCTACTGTAAGCCTTGATTTAAAAATGGCATATATTATTCAGAACAGAAAATTGTGAACACTTTTCTGAGAATATTTCATCTCTTGAATTCTATAAGATCATGTTCTCCTGGGAAATAGGCTTCATTGTGGAAATACATTTCTTGGTAATTGATGTTGGTTTCACTCTTGTTTGTTCAAGCTCACTGCTGAAGTCGGTAAAGTCAAAACCTTTGAAGTCCTGGGTTGGATAAAGCCTGTTTGAAAAAGAAATTAATTTCATTGAGTTTCATAGAAAAACTTCAGGTGGAAGACATAAGAGTATGACTACCATTCAGAGATGAAAATCAATCAATCAATACTATTTTTAAAACAAGTATTCAGTTTTAGGCACTTTATTTTTAGAGCTATATTGTGATTCACTTTTATATTCTAATCAAATGTCATTGATAGATATCTCTGAAAAACACATTTACTAAAAAGATCAAATTTTTGTGCCTCTGCTTATAAATTTCACATAACTAAACTCCTTAGCTCTATAACACCTTAATACAAACTTTACATAAAGGCAGTAAAATTTTCAAATCATTTTGTTCTCAGAATAAAATATACTACCAAAGCTGTTTAAAGTATTTCCTTTTTTCCCCTTCTTACTCAGGCCCTGCTCACTCTGGCCCAAAGTTTATTTATTTATTCTATGTAAGTACACTGTCGCTGTCTTCAGATGCATCAGCTTACAGATGGTTATGAGCCACCATGTGGTTGCTGGGATTTGAACTCAAGACCTCCAGAAGAGCAGTCTGTGCTCTTAACTGCTGAGCCATCTCTCCAGCCCCTAAAGTATTTAAAATATAGCCCTTTATTTGTAAAATATGTATCTGACTCACCTGAAACATGCACATGGCATATTCTCTAATCCAAAGGCTTAACTTTTAAAAGTCAGATATTCAGAGAAGAAAGATTGAATACAATGTATTTAAATAACCCAAAACTATTTTTGACAAATCAAAGCCTCAATATTTTATTAGTTAATGGAATTTATATTAGTAATATATGCTTTGTCAGATAATTTAAATTAAAACTATTATAGCAAAATAATAGATGACTTAACAGATTGCTATAAACTAGCATTGAAATACACATAAATACAAGAGTAACCAAATTAAGAACAGACCACTAGTTATAGACTTTGTAATATTGAACCAGTATGTAATTTTAAATATTTACATCAAGGTCATATCTTTCACTTAAAGTATAATTAGTCTTCTATTTCTGATGCATTCATCGAATGTTCTATGTCAAAATTAATGAAATAGTTCAAAATACAATCATTAAGGTTACAGTCTTTGTATATAGGAAACTTACAGTATGACTTTTGAGCTTTTGAGCAAGGAAAATTGTTGAAAGAGCACAGAAAAAGTTGGAAGGTAAGAAGGGCTGTGAAATGCCATTTTTTGGAAAATACACAGCTATAGCAATATGAACTTTCAAGGAACTGTGGATGAGAATGCTGAGAACACAAGGATGGAAGAAGGGCTCTTGAGACCCTTACTTACTACCAAACTCCTTCATAGGCACTGATTCATGATAAAGAAGGAGTTGCTAATGTCTTTATTTTTGTACTAGTGGTGATACCACCAGGAATAATTGATTCTTGTAATCCAGTGGTTATACAGATGACTTGTAAAATCAAACAGATCATACAAGTGACCAAAGTGAAACTTGGAAAGTGACAAGAAGAAAGAGAGTGGGTTGATATTTAGATGATAAGGAAGTGGGAAGAGTAATCGGAATGTATTTTATAAATATATGCAACTGTCAAAGCTACCAAATACACTCCAAATAGTTTGAAAATCAGCTACAACTCCATCATGAAAAGCTTAATCAGAGTATTCAAAGAAAGGAAAACAGTAAAGAACACAAACAGCTAGGTTCTGAGCATTAGTACCAAGGAAAATATGAGCAGAGGGATTCCAGAGGCTCATATTTACTAAACAGTAGAAGTACTGAACTGGAAGGAACGTAGGATGTTAATAGTTGCTGAGTGATGAGTGCTCCCAGAGAGAATTAATAGAAGTTGACTTCTTCCTTCTATTACTGGTGAATGGAGTTTGAATAGTGATAGGAAATCACAGTCGAGGTGTCTGACATGAAACTTTTTTAACAAACTGGCAGTGTTAATTCTAGGGCTTGCAAAATAAAACTTGCAAAGAAGCTTGATAATTTACGGAAATATCCAGTTTGCAATATGAGAATTCAGTAGGGAAAAGATATAAGCACATTTCTTAGATGTGAAGAGAAAGAGAAAATTATTGATTTTAAATGAATTGAAGGCAGTTGAGCCTTTATGGGAAGTACTAAGCTTTACCCTGGGCATTTTATTTTAAATAAATATTAGTACTTACTTTGTAAACTCAGAGTTATTTGAAGTTATAACTGTAAAAGATTACAGTCTAAAAGAGGAAGTCAGATGACATACCTAATCATTTTATCATGGATGTGATAACTGCAGTGATGTGAAATTGCATAGTAAGTAGTTATGAATGCAATATAAGATAATATAGGTTGAGCTTCTTTATTTTGCTGAAATTAGAAAGATTAATATTAACTAATACTAACTACCCACATAAAGCAGATAAAAGGTCCTCTATGACACTTTTAGAAGTGTCTTGAACAAACATCTCACTCTAGATAAGAAACTAAGCACAAGCCAAATAAAGACACTATCAATGTGGACATGCATTTTATTAGGGTTTTTCATTGGAGTGTGGGTGATGGATTACTTAGAGAAGCAAAAATGACTCAAAGGTACCTGAATCACTAAGCTTTCCTTGTCATAGATGACACAAGAGCTGGAAACCTGGAACTCACTGCGAAATTTGCAGGCAGCCAAAGAGATTGGAGTGTGTAGTGTGTGTATGTGTGTGTGTGTGTGTGTGTGTGTGTGTGTGTGTGGCGTGCGCGTGTATGAAGTGTTTCTAGTCAGTTTCAGGATGTTTTAAAGGAAGATGAGACACTCCGTCATGCAGGGAAACTACCTGTGATCAAGAAGCAAACAATTCAAAGCCTTCAGAAAGTACCTGAAACTGACTAGAAACACTTTATGTCAGAGAAAATAATAACACAAAAAGAAAATTCCGTGATTCAAAACAAAGTACTTTTTTATTTAAAAGAAAAATAGGAAGTTGTTGCAGAGATAAATATATATTATACAGCATTCACATAAGAACTCATATTGATAATAAAATGGAAATTAGTGATATTACAATAACTTCCAAATTAATCCAGTTTGAAGATATAATAGAGAGTACTTATGGTGCTTTAAAATAAACCTCTATGCTATTGTTCTATAGTATATAAAATGCATATACAAAGTAGAAAAAATATATAGTGAGATGTAAAGAAAATTTTCTGAAGTAGTTTGGATATTTTATATATCCTGATGTTTTTAGTATTTACAATAGTTTGAAGGAACAAGAAATAAATGCTTTGGGTAAGTTTCCTACATGGCTAATTAATACACTTTAGGAAGTTCTCTCCTCCCTTGATATATAATAATTAAGAAAGGTTGCGTTTAATGGAAGAACAATGAAACAAGAAATTGAAAATACTGTGAGGTCTGTTACAGAAATGAAATTAGATAATCATGCCTTAAGTAAATTATTAACTTGTATCATAAGAGCTTAAAACAAAGGGTCTTAGCACCCTTGAAAAGCAATTAGATAAGCAATATGACAATTGGATAGCCTTTCAACTTGTGATTAGAATATCTAAATATTCTAATTAGTATATTATGGCATCAACATAAAACGAGTAAAATAAGTGGAAGTCAGAGTATGGGTATTTTTCTTTCTCAGATTAACAAAATGTGAACTTATATGGAAGATCTGTGTCTCCATCTCATCTGTCATGGAGACCCCACACTCAATACTCTATATATCATATTCATTACTGATCTAAGACCCAGACGTCTTTTAACATTCATTCATAAATTTTCAAACAGAAACAACATTAAATTGTTAATCAAATGACCAAGATCACTCGTCTATTTTTACATTAAAAAATAGTATATAATCTCTGTTCATGAAAATATATTTAAAACAATGCATTACTATAGTACCAATGACCAGTTGAGACTTGCACATGGTACTCCTGAGTTGCAAATTAGCCCAGAAGTATCTTTATCATGCACACACACAGACACACACGCACACACAGACACACACACACACACACACATGCACTTTTCATGTAACCTAGGAATTTTATTGTTAGATTGTCTGATAGTATAGACTGCAGCAGTGTGCTAATGCAAATCATCAAGAACTGTGAGCAACAAATCAAAAGGTGACCAAGAAAATAAGGTGAGACTTGGGTACACATAGAAACAAACAAAAAAGTAATGTAAAGAGTCATTCACCACAAATAGTAGTCTCTGTTTCTAAAACTAAGACAAGTACTATAACTCATCATCAGGTTTTGATTTTTGTTTTTTTTCCTTCCCTGCAATCTACTCTTGGGTGTGTTTGCTTCTATCTGTTGGAGAGCATTCAGGTTTGCTGTTAAGATCTCTCCAATTCCTTTATGAAGACACTTAGTTTTATGAATTTCCCTCTTAACACTGCTTTCATTGTGTCCCATATGTTTGAGTATGATGTGTCTTCATTTTCATTGAATTTTATGAAGTCTTTTATATCTTTCCCTGACCAAGATATCATTGAGAAGATAGTTGTTTAGTTTCCATGAGTATGTGTAGTTTCTGTTGCTTTGTTATAATTGAAGTCTAGCCTTAGTCAATGGTGATCTAATAGAATGCATGGGATCATTTCAATCTTTTGTATCTGTTTATGTTTAATGTCAACTTATATATGGTCACTTTGGAGAAGATCCCATGAGGTTCTGAGAAGGAGGCATATTCTCTTGTTTTGAGGATGAAATGTTCTGGATATATATATATTCCATATGGCTCATAACTTCTGTTAGTTTCACTGTGTTTCTGTTGAGTTTTTGTTTTAATGACTTGTCCATTGGTGAGAATGGTGTGTTGAAGTCTCCCACTATTATTATGTGATATTCAATTTGTGTGTTGAGCTTTAGTAACATTTCATTTTTTAATGTGGGTGTCCCTGCATTTGGGGCATAGATGTTCAGAACTCTTCTTGGAGGATTTTTCATTTGATGGTTATGAAGTATACTTCCCTATCTCCTTTGATAACTTTTGGTTGAAAGTGTATTTTATTTGATATTAGAATGACAACTCCAGCTTGATTCTTGGGATCATTTGCTTGGAAAACTTTTTTCCAGCCTTTTACTCTATGATGGTATCTGTCTTTTTTTTCACTGAAGTGTGTTTCCTGTATGCAGCAAAATGTTGGATCCTGTTTACATATCTAGTTTGTTATCCTATGTTGTTTTATTGGGGATTTGAGTCCATTGATATTGAGAGATATTAAAGACAGAAGATTGTTAGTTCCTATTTTTGCTGCTGGAGGTGATACTATGATTGTATGATTCTCTTCTTTTGGGTTTGTTGTGAAATGTTTAATTTCTTATGTTTTATTGGGTGTATTTATTCTCTTATATTGGAAATTTTGTTCCACTATCCTGTGTATTGCTGAATTATATTACTTAAAGAAATATATTTATTGTAAGAAAGATGATACTTAAATTTAGTTTTGTCATGGAACATCTTAGTTTCTCTATCTCTGGTGATTGTAATTTTTGCTGGGTATAATATACTGGACAGGCATTTGTGTTTCTTTAGGGTCTGTTTGATATTTTCTAGAATCTTTTGGAATTTAGAGACTCTGTTGCGAAGTCTCAGGTAATTCTTATATGTTTATTGTTATATGATACTTGGCATTTTCCCCTACATCTTTTAATATCCTTTCTTTGTTCTGTGTATTTAGTGTTTTGTTATTATATGACAGGAGGATTTTCTTTTCTGGTCCAATCCATTTGGTGTTCTGTAAGTTTGTTGTTCATTTATGGCCATTATTTTCTTTAGATTAGAGAAGTTTTCTTCTATGACTTTTTCGAAGATGTTTTTGTCTTTGTTTTTGTTTTCTTGGTTTTATTTTCTTTCATTTAATTTGGTTGGCAGATCATAGCAGAAAAAAATAATTATTGCATTTTTCATTTTTAGGTCATATAAAGCAGCATCTAGCACAGGATTAGATAGGTTTAGTTTATAATCTATCTTTTTCACAATTTTATTGATTAATTTTAATTTATAAAGCACCTAAATGACATCTGTGTGTCTAAAATAACCACAGATACACTGGATTTTTACTCTTATGATTATTTTCTAATTTGGTCTTCAGATGGTGAGCAGAGACATGTTTACAAAACAAAAGATTTGTATGGCTCTTCATTATATGTTGCACCTACAAATTTCTGTTCACCTGGACTATGGCTATGGAAAGGGCACATCTTAAAATATTTGATTTAGAAACTGAAAATATGGCACAGTTTTTTTTTTAATTGGATATTTCCTTTATTTACATTTGAAATGCTATCACCATTCTAGATCTCTCCCTCCAGAAACCCCCAATCCCATCCCCATTACCCCTGCTTCTATAGAGGTATGCCCCCACCCACCCACCCAACAAGTCCTGCCTCCCCACCCTCTCATGCCCCTACACTGGGGCATGGAGCCTTCATAAGAACAAGGGCCTCTTCTCCCATTGATGCCTGACAAGGCCATCCTATGCTACATATGTGGTTGGAGCCATGGGTTACTCCATGTGTTCTCCTTGGTTGGTGGTTTAGACCCTGGGAGCTCTGGTTGGTTAATATTGTTGTCCTTCCTATGGGGCTACAAACCCCTTCAAATCCTTCAATACTTTCTCAGACTCCTCTATTGAGGACCCCGTGCTCAGTCCAATGGTTGGCTGCAAGTATCACCTCTGTGTAAGTCAGGCTCTGACAGAGCCTCTGAAGAGAGAGCTATATCAGGCTCCTCCCAGTGTGCCTTTCTTGGCATCCACAATAGTGTCTGGGTTTGGCAACAGTATATGGGATGGATTCCCAGGTGGAGCAGTCACTGGATGACCTTTCCTTCAGTCTCTGCTCCCCACTTTGTCTCCATATTTGCCCTCATGGGTATTTTGTTACCCCTTCTAAGAAGGACCAAAGCTCTCAAACTTTGGTCTTCCATCTTCTTGAGCTTCATGTGTTCTGTGAATTGTATCTTGGATAATCCGAGCTTTTGGGCTAATATCTACTTATCAATGAGTGCATACTATGTGTGTTCTTTTGTGATTGGGTTACTTCACTTAGCATGATATTTTCAAGTTCCATCCATTTGCCTAAGAATTTCATCAAGTCATTGTTTTTACTAGCATAGTAGTACTCCATTGTGTAAATGTACCACATTTTCTGTAACCATTCCTCTGTTGAAGGACATCTGAATTCTTTCCAGCTTCTGGCTATTATAAATGAGGCTTCTATAAGTATAGTGGAACATGTGTCCTTGGAACATGGAACATCTTCAAACATGTTGGAACATCTTTTGGGTATATGCCCAGGAGTGGTATAGCTGGGTTCTCAGGTAATACTATGTCCAATTTTCTGAGGAACCACCAGACTGATTTCAGCAATGGTTGTATCAGCTTGCAATCCTACCAACAATGGAGGAGTGTTCTTCTTTCTCCACATACTTGGCCAGCATACGCTATCACCTGAGTTTTTGATCTTAGCCATTCTGACTGGTGTGAGGTGGAATTTCAGGGTTGTTTTGATTTGCATTTCCCTGATGGCTAAGGATGTTGAACATTTCTTTAGGTGCTTTTCGACCATTTGAGTCTCCTCAGTTGAGAATTCTTTCTTTAGCTCTGTATCCCATTTTCAATAGTGTTATTTGATTCTCTGGAGTCTATTTTCTTTAGTTCTTCATATATATTAGACATTAGCCCTCTATCAGATGTAGGATTGATAAAGATGCTTTCTCAATATGTTGTTGGTGGTTTTGTCCTATTAACAGTGTCCTTTGCCTTACAGAAGCTTTGCAATTTTATGAGGTCAAATTTATTGATTCTTGATCTTAGAACATAAGCCATTGGTGTTCTATTCATTAACTTTTCCCTGTGCCCATGAATTCAAGCCTCTTCCCCACTTTCTCTTCTATTAGCTTCAGTATATCTGGTTTTATGTAGAGGTCCTTGATCCACTTGTACTTGAGCTTTGTACAAGGAGATAAGATTGGATCAATTTGCATTCTTCTATATGCTGACTGCCAGTTGAACCAGCACCATTTGTTGAAAATATTGCCTTTTTTTCCACTACATGGTTTTAGTTTCTTTGTCAAAGATCAAGTGACCATACATGTGTGGTTTCATTTCTGGGTCTTCAATTCTATTCCATTAATCTTCCTGCCTGTGACTATTGGAACTATAGCACTAAAGAAGTCCATTAGGCACATAACGGAATTAACTGTAGAAAGTAGAGCTGCAACTCTTACAAAGTTGATGCCAAATCATTCTTTCGGCTCCATGTTTCTAATGATTCTTACTAATCGAACTGAGCTCATATGAGTGCCTGGAACTTCACCTCCTGGCCTTTATCATATTGCTGGCAAGCTGTGTGGATTTAGTGGCAACATTGAAAATGTTTATTACTATGAGGTGATCAGAATTCTGTCATGATTTTGATTTCATATACAGTCTGGGGTTCATGACAAATGAAAAAACTTGATTACAAAACCACAAAAGTCACATATAAAGATACAAGGAGTTTAAAGTAAAATATTATCTCTTACCAAAAATCTAAGAATAACAGTAGAAAATATAAAAGGAAAATCTTGCAAAATATATCTACATTTGTTCTGTATCTTCAAACATATTCAAGCTATTATTCTTACCTATATTAATCATTTCACTAGCAGTTTTCCAAGGGAGTTGAAAAATTCCACAGAGCAGAATTCCACTTTTACAATTTTTAATTGAATTAGTAATTTGAAAACTATAGATGTATGCCAATGACCTGTGATTTCTATGCTGCAGTGTTTGTATCCACCTCTGCTCTTTTTTTTTCATTATATCACAGCAAATTAATTATTCTCAGGAGAATAAAAATGACAAATTGTTTTAACCACAAATTTCTTTTGAAAGGAAAAAATAAATTGTTTAAAAATATTTCATATCAGCTTTTATACCATCTTTCGCTAATATTTAAATCAATTAGATACTTCATCTAAATAGAATTTTCCCAAAGAAATATTTATGTTATTGTTGCTTTGCATTTTTTTCTTTTCCTCTTTCTTTCTTTCTTTCTTTTTCTTTTTCTTTTCCTGAAACCATTAGTAAATATAGTCAGGCCTTTTGAAAATGAGACAGGTGTTCAGCCAACCATGACAATCTGAATGGCTTGATTACTTCTCTGTGGGAGATGATTTGTTTTATTGTCTGTAATAACACAATTACACTGTGTTCTACTTCCATCTATAGTCACATCAAAGAAAAGATAAAAGAATAAATTAGCTTACTTTCAAGTACATTTTGATAATAGCAGCAGAGAATTTTAAAGTTGGCAGGCCAGTTGAAATGTATTCAAAATTCACTAAGATTAATATTTAATATATTTCAGATTCTGACTTAATGTATATCTTATTTCCCATACATCTTCCAAGTGCTCTTGAACAAGTTCCATATTTCCATTTGGAATACTGAGCATTAAGAAAAATTTTGTATGCCTAATAATCCAAGAGTATGGATAAGAAAAGTCATTTTTCTTTATAAAACATTCTTCTCTTAGACATTATTTCTCATTTTTAAGCTCCAATTCACACTTTGCTCATCCTGGCACTCAATTACAAGTACCATGTGAGGTTTCTTTATAATATTGATATTGTAGTCCTCTGCTTATTTCTGAGATTCTGATTTAGTTTGCTTACTATGCTAACACACACACACACACACAATTTAATGTATAATATTGTGAAAAAATCCAGTCGTAATACCTTCATAACTATACATAGTGCCCATTTAAATATAAATTCAGTAGAATGTGAATAGGAGCCAAGCATGAAATTTCTGGTGGTGTTCAGAATGAGCATGGCATACAAAACAATGTATGGAAATTTGCACTGCATTTATGCAAATAACTGTGATAATCGTCCCAAATAAATACATGTCTAAAAATAACTTATTAGTAATACAGATAGGCCTTATAAAAGTTGTCATGTGATTTCAAACTGTATAGATTATTGTTGATACCTTAATGGGTAAAATAGATACAGGTATAAAATATTTATATACATCATGGTGATTAACTTCTGTGTACCTTTATTGGACAAGCTAAGTGATTTTCACAACCTTTTGAGTCTAGAAGAAGTTAGCACATTTCAGTCTAAAATATATGGACTTACAGTGTGTCTTCGTCAGGGTTTCTATTCCTGCACTAACATCATGACCAAGAAACAAGTTGGGGAGGAAAGGGTTTATTAATCTTATACTTCCAATTGCTGTTCATCACGAAAGGAAGCCAGGACTGTAACTTAAGCAGGTCAGGAAGTGTGAGCTGATGCAGAGGCCATGGAGCGATGTTACTTACTGGCTTGCTTCCCCTGGCTTGCTCAGTTGGCTTTCTTATAGAGCCCAAGTCTACCAGCCCACAGATGGTACCACTCACAAGGGGCCCTCCCCAATTGATCACTAATTGAGAAAATGCCTTACTGCTGGATCTCATGGAGGCATTTTCTCAACTGAAATTCCTTTGTCTGTCCAAGTTGACACAAAACCAGTCAGTACATGGTGCTAGAATAGATTTGTGACTTTGTATTAGTAGTGGAAGTTAACAATCAAGCAGTTATATGCATTTTTACATATAAAAGAAACACATTTAACTAAAGGCAGAGAGGTGCATTTTGTGGAGAGGTAGTCAAGGGTTACTCTTCTCATATATCTCTCCTGAAACAGAATATAAATACAGTGTGCCACAGTAAGGAGTTCCAGCTCCAGACTTGGCAACATGGTGCAATCTTTACAATTCAATTTTCAGATGTTGAACATAGAACATAGAACTCAGTTTTCATAATGTCTGAAGACAATCTCAGGCTGGAAAGAAAAACAAGAACGCCTCTAAGACTTTCATCTTCACATAATGGTAACTGAATGAATTCCAAGAACTTACATTATTTTTCTTTTTCCCATTTGTTCAATTCAATGTTTATTTGTTTTTAAAATATGTTTTCCCCCAAATATATTCCATTATTAATATTGACATCTTTAACATGTTATTCCTGTCACTAATCTTTCATCCTTCATTCTTCTTCCATTCTGCTTTTAAATGAATTTTTCTTTCTATTCTTCTCTCATACATTATATCCTAACTGGGCCTACTATCTCTCCATTCATTCCCAGTCTCCCCAATCACTTCCCTCTCCTGAGATCTACTCCTCCCCCACTTCCATTCAGAAAAGAGCTGGCCTTCTAGGAATATCAACAGAATCTGGCATAACAAGACAATGAAACTAGGCACAAACTTTCATATCAAGGCTAGACAAAGCAACTCAGAATGAGGAAGACAGTCCAAAGTGCAGGCAAATGAGTCAAAGACACTTTCACTCCCACTATTAAGAGTCCTACAAAAACAACTAGGGAACAACCATAACACATATGCAGAGGACCTAGCACAGACTGATCCAGGCTCCATGATTACCACTTCACTCTCTATGAACCCCTAAGATCCCTGCTTAGTTGATTCTATCCTGTTTTCCTTGAGTCCTTTATCCAAGCCATGTGGCTTCAATGATTTGTACTTTCTCTCTTCTACAGGGTTTGGTGATCTCCAAGTGGTAGTACTCAATGGAGATTTCCTATTATGTGTCTTTGTATCAGCTTTCATCAGCTACTGGGAAACGCATCTCTAATGGTGACTGCGCTAGGCACCAATATATGAGTCTAGAATATCATTAGAAATTATTTCATTGAGTTTTTCCTACCCCAAGTTTTGGGGCTATCAAGTTGTTGCAATTTTTGTAAATTATTAATTGTATTTCATCATTTAGTTAGTTCATGACTATTTTGCCCAAGAATACACACAAAGTACACTGTGTGTGGACATCAGCCCTCTTCTTATACCACTTAATTCAGACTTAGGATTTGGCAACGTGCCTTCACTCACAAAGTCATTAGTCTTTAGGTTTCTTGTTTTCTTTTCATCACAATATTATATCCTGAAGTAAGAGAAGACCCAATACAATACAAAAACATGTAAAAATTATTTCTCTCATTAAAATATCTACCCAGTTATTTTACAGTGTTCTGTTTGCTTGTTTTTGTTACCTTAAAAACAGCTTTCCACCTAACTGGTTGACTTAAGTTGTGAGCATGATTCTGGTTCTTTTGTCTTAAAGAAGAGGACATTTCCTAAAGCAGTGAAACCACAGTGCTACAGTGAGGCTCTGAAAAGTCAGATCTGAAGATCTGGAATGGATCCTGGAGCCTCGCCTCTAGCAATTATGAGGAGAGTAGCAGATCAGTCTGTGACAGCCAGTGTTTTCTCACCTATATTATAAATACAATAACCCAGTCCATCATGGAACATCTAGAGGATTAGTGTAGCAGAATACATATAAAATATTAAGTTGTGCTATGACAGAATTATAAATAATTTACTCTTTTATTGCTGAGTAACTGACATTTTTAGAGGAGAAAGTGTCCATGGTCCATGCTGCTTTCCATCAATATGCACTTATCTTCACTATACTAAATTAAGAACTCCTCTAGCACAGTGGTCTCAGCCCTCCTAACATTGCAACTATTTCAGACAGTTCCTCATGTTGTGGGGACTCTAACCAAAAAAATACTTTGTTGCTACTCCATAATTGTAATTGCATTATGGTTATGCATTGTAATATAAATATCTGTATTTTCCAATAGTCTTGGGTTGGACCACCAAAGGGGTAGAAATCCACTTCTCTAGCAAGATCTCTCAAGAACCATGAGGACCAGAGCTCTTAAGGACTTGTTTTGGATATTTGCTGGATTTAAGTGGAATGTGAATGAATAGTCAATTTGTAGTCTTTCTGTTTAAAAGAACATTGGAACCAATAACAAAAACATAGAAATCAGTGGTTATAACACTGCATAGTGATCATACTACAGGTGTTTAATTAACCTGAGTGGCCTAAGGTAATAATAGGTCCAGTATACTTACTGACTCACTGAATAAGTGTGCAGATCCACCAAGAAAGCAATGACCAGCTGAATTCCAAATGCTCATGCTTGTTCAGAAAAGATTCTCTCTTCCCCTGAATCCTATTAGAAAATAAATATTAAAAATTTGGAATTTTCATAACATTTGAACCCCCCAAAATGGATTTACACACTCCTATTCTTCAATGTCTTTCAGTATTCTTATCCCAAAATTATGTCTCACACTCATTGTGCTGTATGCATTACTAAGGTAATGCAAATGTAAAATGTTCTTCTACAGAATATTCTAACTAAATGACTAATAATACAAATGAGCTTAGTTGGTATGAAGGGCTGAAAGCTGAGCATTATAAGGAGTTAGCAATGGACAAGATTATGAAACACTTGATGAATGAATGAAGAAATGATTAAATAAATGAGTAATATAAATATATCACAGAGGTCCTGCTGACTCATTCAAAGAACAGAATATTTGATAAAATATGAGTATTTGAACACTTTATTAGTGTCACTAAAAGACTGCTACAGGGTAACCTAGCTGCCATCTCATTTGTTGTTATTTATATGGCTCATGTCATTACAAAACATAGTTTTCTTTTAAGTTATTTAGATAGTTATAGAATTTTCAGTTGTGTTTCTTGAGTATTAAAGCCTTTCATACTTAATAAATCTAACTCTATATTGAAAAAATGATTCTAGACTTACCATTTCACAATAAACACCAAGAATGCTGACCTATGTGTTCTCCTCATAGTAGGATTTGCCCAGTACTCAGCTGTGTTATTTGCTTGTTTAGTGATTAATGACCATATTATTAAAGAAGTAAATGTATTAATATATCCTATACTCATTCCACATGCAGTAATATTCAGATGAGAAATCATTTATCATGCAACTTTACCAAACATTTATCTGTGCGAATCAGGGTAAGAAGTAGAATGTAGAAAGGAATTATACTGATAGAACAAAGGGGTGGTTGAAGATCTTTTGCTAAGGTCTATGGTCTCATGGGTGGTGGAAATTGGGCTACCATCCCTCAGGGGGACCTCTCTTTGCAACACATAAAGACCATCAGAGAAAACCATAACTTGACACAAATGTACAGAGCAATAAAACGTGAAAGCCCAGCCTCATTGAATATATCTGTATTACAGCTTCTACATCTATGTCTCCAGGGACATCTGATGGATTGTTGGGGCCAGAATGACAGTAAAAGCTAGAATGCCAGGAAGTCTGCTGTGAAACTCTTTCTACTAGTAATGGCCACATAAAAAAAGACTTGAACAATAGTATATTAATTGACATGCTAATGTGGAAGGGGAAAATTTTACAGGGCCCTACTCCCAGACCAAGAATTATAGGTAGGTAAGAATTAGCTTCTCTGAGAAACTGCCACATTTATTGAGATTTCCACTACAAAAAAAAAAAAAAAAGAAAGAAAAAAAAAAGGTGTCAGCTCTGAATATATATATATATATATATATATATATATAGAGAGAGAGAGAGAGAGAGAGAGAGAGAGGGTAGCTGCGATAATCAGAGAAAAAGGGGGTGATGGATTTGTAAATGGGAGAGTTACAGGAGGAATTTTGGAAGAGAAACTGGGAGGGTTTAGCGCAAGAAAAGGAAACTGAAAGTTAATGTAATTCTATTTTAGTTTAAAATGTATATGATTTTAAAAAATATTTAAATCAAAATCCCACACATTTTAAATTATATTAGTATCATAAAGTAGGTTTATTACACACATCTAAATATTTTTTAATCTAAGAAGACTGAATCAATTCTATAAAATTTCAGAGACACATGATATAAGATATGAAGATATTTTTTCAATATTTCTAGAGGAACAATGTTCTACATTTTGTGATTGGTAAAATAACTAATTTGACTCTATCAGTAGATATCATATGAATGTTAAAGAAGAGAAATTGCTTTTGCCCAATTATGAAGTTTACATGACAGTATTTGTAATTGGATATTCCTTTCTTCTACTCTTGAAAATTTTCTCCTGGGGAAACTGCATATTTAATTATGCTAATGAATACACCAGGAGACTTTCCAGCTTAACTCTCCCTCTCTTCAGTGTGCATAGTGTGGGAAGGTGGCCACATAATATGTTCTTGAATTATAAGTGATTTGTGACTTGTTAAGGACTTTCAAAATTCTGTATATAAGTAAATGAAAGTTTATTTAATTCCATATGCTTTTTATTAGTATTTATATCCATCAGCCTCTGTTTGCATGTTTCTTTCTCTCATTTTAGTGGTTGAAAAATTTCTTTTTACTCTGTCCTTTTTCCTACAATATTTTAATATAAAACACTTCAAATTTCTATTTTACATTCATAGCATCATCATAACTCATTATAATTTGTGCTTATTGTTTTTATTTAGAGCCATATATAAATTACATAATGATTTTTCTTCCATGATTCAGCTAATATTTGTTCCTATGTAGGTGTTTCCTTGACAGTATTCATGGGACTTGGGGTGATAATACTTAAGAAGGCTACATGACATATTCTCAACTAGCTCAAAGTTGGAAATTACATCAGTGTATGTACAAATATCCACACCTCATATACAGATATTCAGGTGAAAATTGAATTTTCTCAGACCCACAGAATTGGCTTTTTCATGGAAAGTCATGCCAAATCAACTCACTTTCTCCTTAACTTCCTATGATCGCATTAGCTGCATAAGCAACCACTAAGACAAAACCATCCCCTCCCTGCCATATTAACCTTTGGCATCCTATCTGCAAGTTTTAAGAGGTGCTAATCTTGCTTAGATTGGTTCAAGGATGTTGAAATAAAAATAACAACTTCATTGGACCACAAATAGATGCCAGTTGATGGAGCGTTTGTCTCCTACCCACACGGCCATTTGTTTGATTTCCAGTCTGCAATGAGACAGGTGTCACATATCTGTACTCCAACTTGACTTGGTAGAAGCATCAAAATCAGGAGTTTGGCTTCTTTGTCAAAAACAAGTATCCATAGGTGTGTGGGCTTATTTCTGGGTTGTCAATTCTATTCCATTGATCAGCCTGTCTCTATACCAATATGATGTCATTTTTATTATGAACGCTCCATAGTACAGCTTAAGGTAAGAGATGGTAATTCCTCCAGAAATTCTTTTATTGTTTAGGATTGTTTTGATTGTTTGACAAAAACTGGGTTTTTGTTTTTCCACATGTAGCTGAGACTTGCTCTTTCAATGTTTGTAAAAAATTGTGTTGGAACTTTGATGGGAATTGCATTGAATCTGTAGATTGCTTTTGGTAAAATGGCCATTTTTGCTATGTTAATCCCACCGATCTATAAAAATAGGAAATCTTTCCGTCTTCTAATGTCTTCTTTAATTTCTTTCCTCAGGAACATGAAATTCTTGCCATATAGGAATTTATTCTGCTTGGATAGAGTTACACCAAGATATTTTATATTATTTGTGGGTATTGTGAAAGCTGTTATTTCCTTAATTTCTTCTCAGCCTATTTACCATTTTATAAAGGAGGGCTCCTGATTTCTTTGAGTTAATTTTATATCCAGCTACTTTTCAAGTATTCTGAAAGGCAAGGGACACTGTTAATAGGACAAAATGGCAGCCTACAGATTAGGAATAGATTTTCACTAACCTGACATCTAACATACGGAGCTGGAGTCCCATGTGTGCCACAGGAGATCTTCATTTGGTTACTGACACTAAGTGAATTTACAAAGAAAATTACCATAAATCATCATGCCATATATTAAAACTGGTTGAAAGTGTGACTTCTATTTTAAAAAAGGAAAAGAAGAAAAGAAAAATGAAATAAAAACAAAAGAAGCTGTGACTACAAAGGTTGATGTGAAGAGCTTAGAATTTCTAAGTCTAGAACCAGAATATCCTGGAATGCCCTTTGACTCCTTAACAGTTATGATTTGCTGCTTTTATACATGACCTAATTTCTTTGAGACCACTCAGTAAATCACTTGAAACTTACAAACTCCTGTTTTATGACCAACCTAAATCTTGAAGAGATGGTCAGATAGAGTTTAGGATCCTCTCACTACATACACATTTTGCTGTGCCCTGTCCATCTGATGTACCTACCATGTATGTATTTGAAAAGTGTGTTATTTATGACTTTCTTTGTCTTGTTGCTAAAAGTAGTTAATGAAATTTATACCTTACTGGGACATCATACTTTTGGAAATCCTAGGGCCATAGTCTCTCATACCCAGGTCCAGTATAATTTGTCCCCTTTATTCTTTTGACATGAGAGCTGTTTATTTAATTATGATAGTTCAGTATTGCCATAAGACTCTATCTGAAAAAGAATATATTATATTTCTAGCTAATTAAAGATGAAATATTTAATAAACTTCTTAACATATATACTAAACAATAAGAATAGTGACATGATACTTCAAAAAGGTTTAACAAAGCTCCTTGCTTCTGTCACTCCAGAAAGAAAATCACTAATTAATCCATATTCTCAATGATTCCTTTCTTGGGGAGTAATGGGGAATAACTCTCAAGCAGTTATCTGTTTCTTCACATTCCATTTACTTTTTCCTATATTACTGCATAATAAATGCAACAAGTGTAAAAATGAAAAAAAAAATTCTTAGCATCTGGACCATTACCTAAGCTCTATATACAGGTTCCTACAAGTAATGCTTTCACACTGTAGTTACTTCATTCCATAGGAAGTCATGATTGGAATACTGAGAACTCTGAATCCATATAATTGTGACATGTATGTTCCTTTTACTTCCATATAATGGGGCAATAATGGCAGGGACATTGAAACTGAAGTAAATAGTAGAGTCAAATCTGAACTTCTTGTTTAATTCTAAAATCCTTACAAAATTACCTAAGTGCTCTGTGCTGTAATTTCTTTATCTTAGGATTTTCTTCTAAGATATGGGACCTAAGTCAACTAATAAAGCCAAACCATTAGCACAGGCTTGATATCCATATCCATAGTTTATAATGTTAGCCCTACCCCCTCTGCCCTGCTACCTTTGCTTAAATATTAGCAAAATGGTAATTACTAAACCACGTTTAAAGACCCAGGGTGGTTACTGGTGTAAGGAATTAAACAAAATCTTAAAAAGCAAAAGAAACAAAAAGCAAGCAAACAAACAAACAAACAACAACAACAAAAACAGAGCTAGCAAATTTTGGAAAAAATAAAACATGCAAAAGAGTTCTTGCTATAAGCTCTGCTCAGTACTCCACATAAGTGATCTTAACTTGCGTCTACACATTATATTTATACTCATATTTTACAAATGAATAAACTGCATGGTACATGGATAGCTATGTGAATCAAAAAAGTAGTAGATCTGAAACTGCACCCCAGTTCTAGCTCCAAATTCTATGCTTCTATCCATTCATGACTCCACAAACTGTAAACCAGTCAGGCTGACATAAAGCCAACACTAGCAAACCACTGAATAAATAATTACTCCATTTATTGTAAAAAAGGTTAGTTAGCTATCTTTTCAATAGGGCTGACACTAGTTGTCAAAAGACTTTTAAAACCTTAAGGTTTCTGTTGTTATATCTCCCTTGGGGATTCAGCCCATATACAGTCACCAAACTCGACACTATTGTGGATGCCAATGAATGCTTGCTGAATGGAGCCTGATATAGCTGTCTCCTGAGAGACCCTGCCAGAGCCCTACAAATACTGAGGTGGGTGCTCGTAGCCAACCATTGGACTGAGCATGAGGTCCCCAGTGAAGGAGTTAGAGAAAGGACTGAAGGAGCTGAAGGAGTTTGGAACCCCTTGGGAAGAACAACACTATCAACCAACCAGACACCACAGAGCTCCCAGGGACTAAGCCACCAACACAGGAGTACACACATGGCTCCAGCTGCATATGTAGCACAGGATGGCCTTGTCAGGCATCAATGGGAGGAGAGGTACTTGGTCCTATGAAGGCTCAATAGATGCCCCAGTGTAGGAGATTGGAGGGCAGGGAGGCGGGAATGGGTGCGTGGGTGGAGGAACACTCACTGAAGAAGGGATAGGAAGGATGGGATAGGTAGTTTCTGGGAGGGGGGAACCGGGAAAGGGTATAATATTTGAAATGTAAATAAAGAAAATATCCACTTTAAATTGTATCCCATTTCAGGTATAAAGGGGTCAAAACTGTTGTCTCTAAATTCCATTAACTCATTAAGCACCATATGTTATTTAGACACATTTATAAAATATCAAATCCATAATGGTTAAATTAAGCACTAAAATTGCCATAGTGAGATTATAACTGAAGAGACAGTTGTCAAAATTAAGATTTTTAGACCTCATCCTAAACAAAATGATTCACTATCTTTCTGTGTTTGCCTCAAAAATCTGAACTTGAACAAGTGACCCCCAAAGAATTCTTAAATGTTCTTAAGTATAATCCTTAAGTCTTTTTCTGATTTCATAGACTCATAGGAGCAGTGTTTTTGTTTGTTTGTTTTTGTTTTTGTCTTTTTAAAAAATAGTTTGCAAATTAATCTTATTTGGTAGTTGAGGGTAAATTTTTGTTTATCATTTCAAAGGGAAGATGTTGGTGAATATGATTCTAAAAACAAAAAGATTGCTAAGATACACTCATCAATTAAATGTATCAAGGCTTAAAGCACTGTTAATTGTATACTACACGCTTTGCATAAAAGATAGAAGGAGGACACTTGTCTTCATGTGTCATAAAACTAAGGAAAGCACAGGTGAAGAGCTAAGCATTATAATTCAACTAAATAACATGGGATGGAACACATTGCCTGAATGCACAGGAGGCTGCTCATATATTACAAAAAGTGATTGTGTTTTTGGGACAAATGCAAATCTCTAAAGATAAAAATCTTAGGACAAAGAAATAGCAATGCTCATCTTATTTGTAGGAGATATTGCAAGTGTATTTATTATCATCCTTAATGACTTTGACTCAGCCTGGTTTGGTTTGATTCTTCTATATGGTCCACAGTCCCCCTCCCCCCTTTCAGCCTTACTAAATCAAGAAGCTGCCTCAGTTCTTTTGATGGTGTGACTGGAAAGTCCTTTGCATACTCCAGCTTTCATGTGTCCTTGTACTTAAGTACTAGCATTTGACTGGTTCTACTTGTTTTCCTCCCTTTTTGATCAATTGATAGATACCTAGTTTAGACTGGTATCTAGCTGAGTTAGGGCTTGTTTGATCTTGGAATAAGAGTCCAATAATAAATAAATACCCCATGTGTCTTTTAGGTTTTATCTAGGTGAAAAAAATCTCTTTTATCATCAGAGTTCTTTGAAGTAGGTGACCTCCTAGTCTTTTGATGTGCCAAATGCTTTAAAAGGAAGAAACTTTCAATAAACTAACAAGTCCAATTTTGGCTTTGTGAAGGTGAAGAACTAAATTAATTTTAAGCGAGGAACAACTATACATAAATCCAAATTGATTCTCCAGATCCTTCCTACTCTTATACTCTAACATTGCTTAATAACGAGGGTTGGCTAATAAACTATGGGTTTGGGATTTATTTCCTTTTGCTATTTTCCTCTATATCTTATGGCTCAATTTTGCACATTTTACCATGGCTAATAAAATGCAGATGTTTCTGAATCATGGTGGAATTATAGATCAAATAAACTGCCATAAATTGAAATTATCTCAAAAAGAAAACACTTTCAATACTTCTTAACTAAAACACATCATTGCCTAGCTGAACAGCAATATAATCTGTTTCTCTTACTATTTATTATGGGCTGGATAATTGTAAGCTGCAAGCTGTGGATTCTATCTAGCATTACAATGCATATCATATACCTAGATGAAATAAATATCAAAATTTAAAATGTTAAATATATTTTGTTGTTGTTTTGAATTCACAGCACTTCCACAGCATCTTAAAGGTAAAATGAAATATATAGGCCTGCCAGATCATGGAAGTCATGAGCCCATGAAAACTATTTTTGTAAAATTTTTTACCATTACCTTACAGATTGGTTCACAATGAAAAAACATTAACAAGTATATATTATGGAATACAGTGTACAGACATGGGAATAATATCAGTGGCAATAGGAACAGTTCCATACCATCTCTGGAATCAGTCTAAGGAGTTCTATTAAGTATTTATGGACCTTGACTCATATAAAACCAGAGTGTTGACTATAATGTTGAACAGAAGTGCAGAGAAAACAGGTTCTGAAGTACAACTGGAGTTCTTTAAATGAGATTTTACCATAGATTGTAATCACAAGGGTTAGAAGCATTAAGATTCTTATGAAGAAGGACTATGATACAACCCAGAGCATACATGAGTGGAAGATTTATGAAGAGGGATTCTGACTTCATTATCTTTACAAAGATCATATAAAGAATTATGGTGGATTCTGAAACTACTGTCTTAAATGATTGCAAAGGAACATGAGATGGCGAGTGATTTCTGAGAGGCACCATAATGGAATTTATTTATCAAGGCAGAGAATTAAGACCCTTCCTTAGATCATATATGTTCAGACCTTAAGCCCATTTTATTGCTATTTAACAGAAAATGTCTATCTATAATAGCAATATTATATTTTGATCTGCCTCTTTCAAAACAAGTATTAATTGTGTTGGCAAGAGACTTGAACAAGACTTTGATGGGAATAGTTCCTTTTTCTTTATCCAATGTTACAATTTTTCCATATCTGTCCTTTATGGCAATGGTCTAGTAGGAGATGCTAATATTAGTAGTAGAAAAAGCACACAGAGTTTACTTCAGGCCCACATTTATAGACACAAGCATGAGTCCAGGAACAAAAATTAAGGGAAAAAGGATAAGAGATGAGATAGAAAGAGGGGGAATGAGGTACTCATATGAAAAGAGATTAATGTGCTGCAGAATAACAAGTTAGAAGTATATGTATTGCATATACTTGATATGATGGACATTATTATTGTGCATCAAATCATCCCTCCACTTATACTCTGGAAACAATAACAAAATACTTATTATTGTACAATTTCTGCAGGCCAGGAACCTAGGCCCATCTAAATTGGGTTCTTAGCCTGTGTGGTCTCACAATGTTGCCATCAAGGTTTTAGTCAGTTTGCTCTCAATTCAAAGCACACTTGCTGAAGAATCTATTTATCCAGATCACTCATGTGGTTTCAAGTAGTAGTTAATCATTCATTAACTGCTGGATGTAGTGATTCTCTGTTTTCTTTTTTTATATTTTCTGACTGTTAAAGAATAGATAATTCAGTTTTTGTTACATATTCTTCCTCTTTAAAGAGAAGATCATAACCCAATAGCTGTCTCTCGTCAACAAAGAAAAGCTAGAAAGTAAGATAGCATAGATGGAAGTAATAATCTACATTCTTACTTAGTTTTGGGTGTAAAAAATCCATTTGCTTACCGTTCTGTTTTTTTAAAAAACTCAAGTTCATATTTAAGAAAAAATAATTTCACACCATGATGAAAGCTTTGAGTCATATTTTATCAGAAGTCCCTGTAGAAAGAGGTGTATATGATTAATAATTACAGATGTTTAAAAAACGTAAAGCTTTGTATACATAGAACATCAATGATAAGAAAGTAGCCATCTGGTCTGAGCAGATCTTGGATGCTAGCTCCACACTCAGTCCCACAACACCCAGAAGAAGCTCGAATCTCACGTGCTCGAACATGCCCAGGATCTTAGGTAGGGAGGACAGAACATCTGCCCCAATACCAGGAGAAACTGGAACCCACTGAATCTAGGGACTCAGGAACCCCCACCCAGCCATTGCCAAGGCTTCCTTCCGGTCTTAGTGGGTGTCCTGACCAGACCTTTGGCGCTAGCTGCTTAACCAGTCCCACAACACCCAGACTTTCAGGTGTTCTAAAATGCCCATGATCATAGAATCACAGAAATTCAGGAGCTTGGTCACACCAGGATTTCAGGATTCCAGAAGCAGTTTGATTCCCAGGAGCTCTGACACACCCAGGATTTCAGGATCACAGGATACCAGAATCACAGGATCACAGAGACTCTGAGGCGTTCTGACACAACCAGGATCACAGGAGGTACAGGCTCTAGTCAGAGACAGTGAGGGCAGGTAAGACTAGAGATAATCAGATGGTGAGAGGCAAGCACAAGAACAAAAGCAACAGAAACCAAGGTTACTTGGCATTGTCAAAAATCAGTTATCCAATCATAGCAAGTCCTGGAAATCCCATCACACTAGAAAAGTAAGATAGGGATTTATAATCACTTTTCATGATGATGATAGATGACTTTAAAAAACAAAAAACTCCCTTAAAGAAATACAGGAGAACAAAGGTAAATAGGTAGAAACACTTAAAAAGGAAATACAAAAATCACTTAAATAATTACAAGAAAACACAACCAAACAGGTGAAGGAATTGAACAAAACTACTCAGGATTGAAAAATGGAAATAGAAACATTAAAGAAATCAAAAAGAGAGAACCCCCTGGAGATAGAAAACCTAGGAAAGAGATCAGGAGTCATAGAAGCAAACATCACAAACAGAATACAAGAGATAAAAGAGAGAATCTCAGATGCAGAAGATACCATAGAAAACACTGACATAACAGTCAAAGAAAATGCAAAATGCAAAAAGCCCCTAACCCAAAACATCCTGGAAATTCAGGACACTATGAGAAGAACCAAACCTAAGGATAATAGGTATAGAAGAGAGCGAAGATTCACAACTTAAAGGCCCAGTAAGTATCTTTAAGAAAATTATAGAAGAAAATTTACCTAACCTGAAGAAAAAGATGTCCGGGAGCATACAAGAAGCCTACAGATCTCCAAATAGACTGGACCAGAAAAGAAATTCATTCTATCACGTAATAATTAAAACACCAAATGCACTAAACAAAGAAAGAATATTAAAGGCAGTAAGGGAAAATTTTCAAGTACAATATAAAGACAAAACTATCAGAAATACACCAGACTTCTCACCAAAGACTATAAAAGCCATATGATCCTGGGCAGATCTCATACATTCTAATAAGGAATAAAATCAACTTTCAACCAAAAGTTACCAAAAAAGGTAAAAGCTGTAAACAATTTCAGCAAAGTGGCTAGATATAAAATTAACTCCATCAAATCAGTAGCTTTTCTGGACTCAAAGAATAAACAGTCTGAGAAAGAAATTAGGGAAATGACATCCTTCACAATAGTCACCAAAAATATAAAATACCTTGGTGTGACTCTAACCAAGCAAGTGAAAGATCTGTATGACAGGAACTTCAAGTCTCTGAAGAAGGAAATCAAGGAAAATCTCAGAAGATGGAAAGATCTCCCATGCTCATGGATTGACAGGATTAATATAGTAAAAATGCCCAAATTGCTGAAAGCAATCTACAGATTGAATGCAATCCCCATCAAAATTCCCACTCAATTCTTAGTAGAGTTAGATAGTGCAATTTGCAAATTCATTTTAAATAACAAAACAAAACAAAACAAAACAAAAAACCAGGATATGGAAAACTATACTCAACAATAAAAGAACTTCTGGGGGAATCAGCATCACTGACCTAAAGACCTACTACAGAGCAGTACTGATAAAAAACTGCATGGTATTAGTACAGTGACAGGCAGGTAGATCAATGGAATAGAATTGAAGACACAGAAATGAACCCACACACCTATGATCACTTGATTTTTGACAAAGGAGCTAAAACTACCCAGTTGAAAAAGAACAACATTTTCAACAAATGGTGCTGGCTCAACTGGAAGTCAGCATGTAGACGAATGCAAATCGATCCATTCTTACCTCCTTGTACAATGCTCAATTTTAAGTGGATAAAATACCTCCACATAAAACCAGATATACTGAAATTAATAGAAGAGAAAGTGAGGAAGAGTCTTGAACACATGGGCACAGGAGAAATGTTCCTGAACAGAACACTAATGGCTTATGCTCTAAGATCAAGAATCAACAAATAAGACCTCAGAAAATTGCAAAGCGTCTGTAATGGAAATGGTATTGTCAGTAGGACAAAATGGAAACTAACAGATTGCAAAATGATTTTTACCAATCCTACATCTGATAGAGGGCTAATATCCAATATATACAAAGAATTCAAGAAGTTAGACCCCAGAGAATCAAATAACCCTATTAAAAAATGGTGAACAGAGCTAAACAAAGAATTTTCAACTGAGGAATACTGAATGGCCAAGAAGCACCTAAAGAAATGTTCAATATCCTTAATTATCAGGGAAATGCAAATCAAAAACAACCCTGAGATTCTACCTCACACCTATCAGAATGCTTGAGATCAAAAACTCAGGTGAGAGCAGATGCTGGCAAGGATTTGGAAAAAGAGAAACACTCCTCCAGTTTTGGTGGAATTGCAAACTGCTATAACAACACATGAAATCAGTTTGGCAGTTCCTCAGAAAAATGGACACAGCATTACCTAAGGAACCAGCTATACCACTTCTGGGCATATAACCAAAAGATGCTCCAGCATATAACAAGAACACAAACTCCATTAGGCTCATAGCAGCCTTATTTATAATAGCCAGAAGCTCAAAAGAACCCAGATGTCCTTCAACAGAGGAATGGATACAGAAAATGTGGTACATTTACACAATGGAGTACTACTCCGCTATTAAAAACAATGACCTCATGAAATTTTTAAGCAAATGGATGGAACTAGAAAACAAGATCCTGAGCAAGTTAACCCAGCACAAAAGAACACACATGGCATGCACTTATTGATAAGTTAGTATTAGCCCAAAAGTTTGGGATACTCAGGATACAATTCACAGACCACATGAAGCTGAAGAAGAAGGAAGATCAAAATGTGGATGCTTCAGTCCTACATAGAAGGGGGAACAACATATTCACAGGAGCAAATATGGAGGCAAACTGTGGAGCAGAGACTGAAGGAACGACCATCCAGAGACTACCCCATCTGGGAATCCATTTCTTATAGAGTCACCAAACCAGACACTATTGTGTATGCCAAAAAGTGCTTGCTGATAGAAGCCTGATATAGCTGTCACCTGAGTGGCTCTGCCAGAGGCTGACAAATACTGAAGGGGATGCTTGAAACCAACCATTGGACTGAGCTTGGGGTCAATGATGGAGGAGTTAGAGAAAGGACTGTAGGAGCTGAGAGGGTTTGCAGCTCCATGGAGGGAGCAACAGTGTCAACAGGCCAGACACCCCCAAGAGTTCCCAGGGACTGGACCCCCTACTAAAGAATACACATGGAAGGACCCATGGCTCTGGCCGCATATGAGTTAGTGGAAGGCCTTATTGGACATCAGTGGGAGGAGAGGCCCTTGGTACTGATGGTGTTCAGTGCCACAGAGTGGGACAATGCCAGAGCTGGAGGACTGGAGCAGGTAGGTGGGTGGGAGACCACCCTCATAGAGGCAGGGGGAGGTGGGAGGGGATAGGGGCTTTCCCAAGGGGAGACCTGGGAAGGGGAAACATTTGAAATGTAAATAAAGAAAATATCCACTTTATTTACACAATATCCACAAACAAGCAAACAAGCAAACTAAAACAAAAAACAAAAACATATCCACAACTTAAAAATTAAAAAGAAAAATGAAAAAACTTAAAGAAAGGAATTTAAGAATTCTATTTTAAACTGGGCATCTTCCCCAGGATAGGCAGCGAACTTAAGCAAAACAGGCTCACCTGTTTTGTGGATACTACACTCAATGTAAGTATGAATACTATCCTTAATGATACTGAATTGGGGAAAACTAATTGTTTATTGGATATTTTCTTTATTTACATTTCAAATGTTATCTCCTTTCCCGTTTCCCCTTCCCCCCGGATCCCAAGAAGTGCATACTGACAGGAACCTCATACAGCTGTCTCCTGAAAGACTCGGCCAGAGTCTGACAAATACAGTGGGAGGTGCTCGCAGCCAACCATTGGACTGAGCATGGTGTCCCCAATGGAGGAGTTAGAGAAAAGGACTGAAGGAGCCTAAGGGGTGTGAAACCCCATAGGAAGAACCAACCAGACCCCCCAGAGCTCCCAGAGACTAAACAAGCAACCAAGTAGTACACATGGAGGGACCCATGGCTCCAGATACTTATGTAGCAGAGGATGGCCTTGTCGGGTATCAGTGGGAGGAGAGGCCCTTAGTCCTTTGAAGGCTAGATGCCCGATTGCAGGGGAATTTGAGGGCAGGGATGTGGGAGTGGGTGGTGGTTGGGGGAACACCCTCAGAGAAGTAAGGGGATGGGCATGGATATAATTCACAGACCACATGAAGCTCAAGAAGAAGGAAGACTAAAGTGTGGATGTTTCAGTGCTTCTTAGAAAGGGGTGCAATATACTCAATGAAGTAAGTACAGAGACAAAGTGTGGAGCAGAGACTGAAGGAACTGCCATCCTGAGACTGCCCTACCTAGGGATTCATCCCATATATAGTCACCAAACCCAGACACTATTGTGGAAAACTAATTTTTTAGCTTGCTTTCTTATAGCATCCAAGATCATGAGCATAGAGGGTAGCACTGCTAACAATTATCTGGGCTCTCCCACATTATTCATGTGTCCAAACAATGCATTTCAGAGTTGCCAGCAGGCATAACTGGTTGGAACATTTCACTCAATTGAAGTCACTCTTCTCAAATGATGACACAATGTATCAAGTTGAAAAAAAAAAAAAGAAAAGAGAGAGAGAGAAAAGTGAAACAAAACACCTAGCTAGCATACCTTATAAAACACTGTTAAGGAATTATATAAAGCATTCCTCATTCCTTCCACATTTTATGATTTCTGTGCTGTTAAATAAAACATTAGATAAATTCCTGTGTTATGGGCACATAGTCAAACAGACACAGAGACAGATTCACAGTATTTAGGTAGACACAGTTTTAGATTCATAACAGACATAAAGTAATGGAGACAAAGGCTGTATCCTCCTAATATTTGACTCCATTTTCATTTAAGTATCTCAGACAAATTCCTAAATCTAAAGTGATACTGGTTATTAGATTTATAGTCAAATTAAAAGCATTATTCTACTCTTTTCATTCTTATTTTATATATTACAGATTAGCTTGCCAGGCTTATACTATAGCCTTTTGAGAAAGGAGGACTTGGGAAAAGTATTCTGTTTACTATGTGCTATGTCAAAAGTTTCAATATAAAGATAGTGTTGTCTGAAAACTCAAAAACTGATTTAATACAAAAGAGATGCTTAAGATTAAAGTTAAAACATTGTGGAATTTCTTTAAAAGTAGTCTTTTCTAGATTTTAAATGTTTCAACTATGAACATTGCTTTGAACTACTGTAAAGTGAATTGGGAATTCTAAACCATTATTGCAAAAAAAAAAATGCTGAGTTTTTCTAAGCTTTAAAATTAATATAGATATGTTAATTTTGTGAGAGATATAACTTTAGTATTAGAAGGTTAAGAAAACAATTCTTCTAGCTGAAAAATTCATGATTTAAAGTCCTACAGACAAATAAGAAAAAACAGTAAAATATCCATAAAAATTGATTTAGATTTATATCTTTATTTTTACTAAATAAATATTTTTTCTTATGATACATAGTACTTCTTTGATATTTTTTATCTAAGCACTCAAACAATAAAACCTATTATTTGTTATCTATTAGTTTATGTGAGAAATGACAGCTGTAATAGCAGGACTTGTTATTTGTCAAAAACCTAACAGATCAGTGTATCTGATTATAGTGGCAATGGATATCTTAAAATTATATATTTATCACTATTCCACACTTGTAACTCTTAATATGTATATAGCTAGATGTTGTTAAATATGTTCAAAGTAAATATGTATTTGTATCATACATTTGCCTTTGATATTCAATTAAATTCAATACATTTGGTATCATTTAGAACACAAATATTTGAAAAACATACATATATAAACATCATATAAGCTTCACATTTTTCAATGTGCGGTTGGAATAACAGAAATTCTAAATTCAAAGAACAAGAAACTACCATGTATAGGAAAAGTTTAGTCATATCCTCATTTTTAGTTTTCAGACAGGCAGGTAGATCAATGGAATAGAATTGAAGATCCAGAAATGAACCCACACAACTATGGTCACTTGATCTTTGACAAAGGAGCTAAAACTATCCAATGGAAAAAAAGACACCTCTTTCAACAAATGGTGCTGGTTCAACTGGATGTGAGCATATAGCAGAATACAAATCGATCCATTCTTACCTCTTTGTACAAAGCTCAAGTCTAAGTGGATCAAGCACAGCAACAGTAGGGAGGATTGGGAGGTCCTAGATGGAGGACTTGGAGAAGGGACTGAAGGAGCTGAGGGATTTTGCATCCCCAGAAAGGCAGCAACAGTGGCAACTGGCATGACCCTCTGATACTCCTGGAGACTGATCCACCAACCAAAGAATACACATTGAGGGACCCATGGTGCTGGCCACATATTCAGCAGAAGAGGGTCTTGTTAGACATCAGGGGGTGGAGAAGCCCTTGGGCCTGAAGGTATTAGATCCCCCAGTATTGGGGAATGCCAAGGAGGGAAGACAAGAGTGGGTGGGTGGGGGAATACCCCTATAGAAGCCCGGGGGTGGGGAAGGAATAGGGAAGTTCCAAAGGGGAGATCTGGAAAGGGGAAAACATTTGAAATGTAAGTAAAGTAGGAAAAAAAAAAAAAAGGAACTTCCACATAAAAGCAGATACACTGAAACTAATAGAAGAGAAAGTAAGGAAGAGCCTAGAACAAATGGGCTAAGGGGAAAAGTTCCTAATGGCTTATGCTCTATGATACACAATAGACAAATGGGACCTCATAAAATTGCAAAGCTTTTGTAAGGCAAAGGACACTGTCAAAGCACAAAATGGCAAGCAACAGTTGAGAAAAGATCTTTACCAATCCTTCATCCAATAGAGGGCTAATAGCCACTATATACAAGAAACTCAAGAAGCTAGACTCCAGAGAATCAAATAACCCTGTTAAAAAATGGGGTACAGACCTAAACAAAGAATTCTCAACTGAGGAATATCAAATGGCTGGAAAACACCTAAAGAAATGTTCAACACCCTTAGTTTTCAGGGAATGCAAATCAAAACAACCCTGAGATTCCACTTCACACCAATCAGAATAGAGGAGATCAAAAACTCAGGTGACAGCAGATGCTGGCAAGGATATGGAAAAAGAGGAACACTTCTCCATTTTTAGTGTGATTGCAAGCTGGAAGAGCCACACTTGAAATCAGTCTGACTGTTCCTCAGAAATTGGACATAATATCGCCTGAGGACCCAGATATACCACTTCTGGGCATATACCAAAAGATGCTCCAACATATAAGAAGGGCATAGCAGCCATATTTATAATATCCAGAAGCTGGAAAGAACTCAGATGCCCTTCAACAGAGGAATGGATACAGAAAATGTGATACATTTATACAATGGTGTACTACTCAGCTATTAAAAACAATGACTTCATGAAATTTTTACTTTTGAATTTAGTTATTTCTACATGCAAAAAATGAGTCTCTAGCATCTATGATATACAGTGACAGATGCTAAGAAGTATGCCAAGCTGGACAGTGCATAGTCTTTATTCTAATGTTGAATAGAGTAAGGAGGAGACACACTATAACAAAAGGGTAAGCTTAATCCACAGAAGCAGAAATGTATTAATAAAGAAACTCATATGTGAGACTGATGCTTTATCTTTCCTTAGGTAGCAAAGAGAGAACATTCCAGAGAGAGGTGTTGAGGAAGAACACTGACCTTGTAAGCAAATGTAAGATCTGGCCAGTTAGAATTCTAGATTCAGCTACACCTGGTAGATGAAGTAGGAAAAGTAGTTCTTGGAGACCTTGAATGAACAGACAAGAAATTCATCCTTAATTTGCTCGAAATTGAAGGGCTAGAAAGTGTGTGAACAGGTTATTGTCAGAGCTATAATTTAGGAAGATTAATCGGGTTGCAAAATGTTGCCTTGGAGAGAGAAGGCAGCAGAGCAGTGAAAGGCTATTACAATGACAAAGTAGAAATGCTCGAAAGGCTTATATTAGGGTAATGCAGGCGAAAATGAACAAAATAGAAGGGACTAAGGATGGAGACTGTGATTTGTGTAAGATATTACAAAAGAAAGGGATAGAAAGAAGAAATAAATTCCTATGACTCATGCTAGTAGCAGACACTTTAAGGGAAGAGTGACAAATTCTATTTCAATATGATAGGTTTGTGCTATTGGTAACCTTGCGCTGAGATCTGTAGATGTATGAAACAGTCCGTGGGTTGATGTAGATGTCTGTGTGTATCAAAAGCAAGTAATTTCAAAAGTGAGGAATGCAAGGTCCTGACAACTATACACAGAATTAATAAGTAGCTCCTTTGCAAATTATCAGGTTTTCAACCTAATTAAGTTAAAATTTTGAGATGATACTTTTTTTTCAATTTGCTAGGAATTCTAGTTACAATTTTGAGGTCCCTTCACAGCTTGTATTTGGTTTAATAAGTACCAGAGTTTCCTTGTTTGAAAGCATGCGTAATAGAAAACTTGAAAGTTGGGCAATTTTCCAGTCCAATTTCCAAACCCAGAAGTTGTTATCTGCTTTCTAAACTTTAGATGCTCAACCTAGCAAACAGGAATAGATATAGTGCCCGTTAATCTTCATACTCAACTCAGCTGTTCTTTCTTCCTTAGAGCAAAATGATTTAAGGTAGTAATATGAAAGGAAATGAACTAACATGATATAAAAAATGGTGCATAACTTGGAACCTTAACTAAGTTCAGAGTTGCTGCTGATTACTTTCCAATCTCATTCTTTATTTGCAAATGCCACTGCCTCATGGCCACTGAGTTCTTATTATATTATTGCATCATTAATCATTATAGGAATCCCAATAGAGCTCCAGGATAAACACAAGCATGCTCTATCTTTCACTAGTGTCTTATACAGTCTCTTCTTTTGTTCATTATCATTTTGGGGCTTACATTAAATAGCACTCATTTCTAAAGTATTTGCAAAATGCTTTCTGATCACTGGAATGTGGAATGAAAATCTCTAGTGAAAAAAATCAGAACTATTTAAAACTACATTGGAAATTAAGTTTATGGATAGTAATATAAAATTATATATATATATAATATATGAATGGAAAAATATTTAACAGGTTAGAAAATTATGTACAAGTTTAATAAATCAGTCAAGGTACAATGCTCAACTTGAAATTGGCATTAAATATTACTTCACTCTCCATGTCTTAAGAAATTAATGCTGAATAATTTTGTCCAAAAGTAAACCAAATTAGAGTCTATGGATCATATTTAGAAAAGAAATATTAACAAGATCATGCTATGTACTTGTTACAACATTATGCAAACATGATACTCTAACAAATTGAATTGGCAGAGACCATTTATGTGAAAAGATCTTAGCACTAAACTTTTATAAAATGAGTTGATGATGGTAGATAGGTCTGTCCATAACATGCTTGCCAAGAAAATATGAGGAAATTAGTTCAATCCTGAGCACCTACATAAATAGATGTCATTATTGGTGCTACTTATGGTAGCCCTCGAGGCTCCTTGGGGCTCACTGACCAGGCAGTCTAGCTCGATATATTAGTGAGATATGCTCAAGAAACAGTGTAAATGCTCATTCTGTAATATACTTGAAGTTATTCTCTGGCCCCACATACATGCATGTGCATGTATGAATGTGAAATGAACACACACACACACACACACACACACACATGAATGTGTTCATACATGTACACAGAAAGAAATATATATCAATATATTTTAGGTACCTGAGTGGTAGTAAAATATAAACTGAGGTAAAACATATTACTTGTTTAGTGGACATGAAAAGGCAATCTTAGATGGATTAATGAGTCTAAGTCTCATTGAGACCACAGTTCACAGAATAAGAGAACAATGACTTGGTTATGTAGATAAAGATGTTGAGATAACTATTTTTCAAAGACAATAGGAAATTAAACATTATTAGGGGGAGACTCAATTTTCTGTGAATTATGCTATTCATAGATAGTTTGTTCACACAAATTTATTTTCCTTCTGTTATACATTTTAATTTAAGAATTTTTATTCTAGAACAGTAGTTAGTGAACCACATCCATGGGCTATTTTTTGCTCACCATTTTTTTCACCTATTTTGGCTTAAGACCGACTTAATAGAAGGCAATCCACATCTGGTCCTATGAACACCCTTAAACTGAAAGGTCATAGAATGTAGAGGGGAACCTATTGATGACAATTTTCTAAACCAATGTAATTTCTAACTGTATTTTAAATGTTTATCCTTATGCCTAGAGATACATGTATTTCTCATCCCTCATTAAGAAGATTTATTTTTGTAACAAATGGAGAAAGATAGTACAGAGATCCAGAAATGGTTACAATGCAGAGAATGAGTGACTATGAGCTGTCCAGCTATCCCTTTACACAAGGCTCAAGAAACATCACAAAGGATGGGGTGAAAAGATTTTAAGATTTAGAGGACCAGGACATCTGTTGCTAGTAGAATCTGGTAAATATGACAAGAATGCTATATTCATGAAATATCAACAATATGGTTGTTAAAACAACATGTGAATAGTGACAGTTGACACACAAAAAGAGAATAAGGGAGATTTCACCAGGTCTAACTTCTAGATGACAAATTTCAGCATAATTAGTACTGTGAAGAGAATAATAATAAATCTCCTTTATAGATTATCCCATGATAGGTTAGTCAATCTTAAGTGGTTATACACAAACACCAAAATGCATATGTGCAATGATAAGTACAGAAGAAGATATCATCTACTTTTTATTTTATGCTACTGTCAGTAAGAGAAGACACTGCATGTGTGTGGTTTCTTTTTAATTTCAGTAACATTGAAGTGATACTCTATCATTAAGCCTATCTGCATTTTAAAATTGTCTGCTTTTTGTTTTAATCTTCTTATTTATCAGGACCAAACTACATTAAAAACATGTAAGATAGATATAAACTATCTTTTTTTTCTGATGTTGGAGATGAAAAGAAAAATAGGTCTTGCCATTCTAGTAAATCTTTTACCATTGATATATGCCCTCAACACCAAAAAAAATCTTTAGCAGTGCTGTAGGATTCTATTCTGAGACATAATTTGTAGAGACTGTATGTCCTAAATAAGAGCCAGAAATTAGACAACATAGGTCAAGTATTAGTACCAAGGAAGAAGAAAAAGTATATATATATCTATTCTGAATACTAGTAAACACTTCCTTTGAAAACAATAAGCATCTTAATGTTGATGACAAAGGGTCCGATTTTCTTTGATTGCCATATTCCTGTTGACCATGTTTCATTTTTATATACAAAAGGTGGCCTGTCTGAATAAATAGCACTATATATAGTCTATATTGGATATAATACCATGTACTTAGAAGCATGCATCTACCTATGGTCTGTCTAAGGGAATACAAACAAAAGTTTCATGAGAAATTTCAAGTCACATGCTTGGAAAAAGTAATTTTTTTTTCAATTTTATTTCATGAGAGACAGGACAGAGAGGAAGCACACCTATGTTTGGCTTGACTTACTCTGACTTACTCTGTGCCTCCCAATTATTTATACGTAAAATAATTGCTTCAGAAACTATTCATTGATTACACAGCTTTTCAAAATACATTTTCTTTTAAAGTCTTCCTTGATTTCTTAAGAATAAGGAAAGAAGTATAAAGCAAGAAAATAGCAATTTTATAAGAGCTAAAAAATTAGCATTATGATAAAATCAGTTTTCTTTTAATTCAATATCTTCTTTCTTAAGATTAGTGTCATAAGCCCTTGTGGTCAAATAAATCCCTGACAGGATGATTCTATTTGAATTTGATCTGTTTCAGTTGGGCACAGATACCTGTTGTATGAAACTTGGCTTTCTACAAAAGTTCAATTTCTCTGACCCTTGTTTAATTCTTCATTCCTTTCCTCTATATTTCTTTTGTATTTGGCATAAGACCACCATCCTTTTTCTTTTAATTTTAAAATATGGTACAGCCCCTTGTTTAAGCAAAGGCTGTCTGTTCTTTGCTTTTCTATAATATCAGAAAAGTTCTGGTCTGACAAATCTGTTCACAAAGGCAGGCAGTTCACAGCCATTCTTTGGTTGGTGGTTTGGTCTCTGAGAACCCCAAGGGTCCAGGTTAGTTGCTCTGGTCATCTTCCTGTAGAGTTCCTACCCCGTTAGAGGCCACAATCCATCTTCCTATTCTTATACAAGAGTCTCCAAGCTCCATCCACTGTTTGGCTGTGAGTGCTTGCATCTGTTTGAGTCAGATGCTCCGTGGAGCCTCTCAGAGGACAGCGATGCTAGACTCCTGCCAGCAAGCATATCAAAGTAGTATCATTAATAGTGTCAAGGATTAGTGCTTGCCCATTTCATGGGTCTCAAGTTGAGCCAGTTATTAGATGTCTATTCCCACAGTTCTCTGCTCCATCTCCTGTTTCTGCATTTCTTTTAGATAGGGCAAATTTTGGGTTGTGTGTTTTGTGTGGGGGGTGGATATCCCTAATGCTCTATTGGGGTTCCTGCTGGCTAGGGTGATCTTTTCAGGTTCCATACCCCAAATTCTGTGAGTCACAGCTAAGGACAGTCCCATCGATTCTTTTTTTAATTGTTTATTTTATTTATTTACATGTTAAATGTTGTCCTCCTTTTCAGTCTCCCCTCCACAAAATCCCCAATCACCCCTCCCCTTTGCCTCTAAGAGAGTACCCTCACACCCACTTTTGCCTCACCTCTCTAGCATTTCCCTTTACTGGGGCAACAATCCTCCACAGGACCAAGTGCCACCACTCCTATCGACGCCAGATAAGGCAATCCTCTGCTTCATATGTAGCAGGAGCCATGGACTGGTCCATGTATACTCTTTGATTGAAGGTTTAGTCCCTGAGAGTTCAGGGGGTGGGGTGGGGAGTCTGGTTAGTTGATACTGTTGTGCTTCCTATGGAGTTACAGTCCCCATCAGCTCCTTCAGGCCCTCCCTAACTCTTCCATTGCAGTGCCAGGTTTCAGTTCAATGGTTGGCTGTGAGTATCTGCATCTGTCTTAGTCAGGTGCTAGTAAAGCCTCTCAGAGAACAGCCATATTAGGCCCATGTCTGTAAGCACTTCTTGGGATCTGCAATCATGTCCATGTATGGAATGGATGCCAAGGTCTCTGAATAGCCTTTCCTTCAGATTCTGCACCATGTTTTGTCCCTGCACTTCCTTAAACAGGAACAATTCAGGGTTAAAATTTTTAAGATGGGTGAGCGGTTCTTTCCTTCAACTGGGGGCCATGCTTATCTGCTGGAAGTGATCTCTTCAGGGTGTATCACCCCCTGCTGGGTATTTTGACTAATGTCTTCTTCATTGGGTTCTAGGAGCCTCTAGCATGCCTGTCTCTTGGGACTTTCTAGTGGTTCTTCCCATTCCCCTCCTCCCTACTGCTGCATATTTGTATTTCTTCTTCTGTCACTCTGGACTTCTCTCCTGTCTTTCCCCATACCTAAACCTGCCACCCCTTTTTTCCCTTCTCCTCCCCTCTCTTATCCATTACCCTCCAAACCTCTACCTCCCATGATTATTTTGCTCCCTTTTCTATGTGGAATTGAAGCATCCACACTTTGGCTGTAAGTTGTATCATGGGTATTCTGAGCATTTGAACTAATATCCAATTATCAGTGAGTGCATACCATGTATGTCCTTTTGGATCTGGAGTACCTCAGGATGATATATTCTAGTTCCATATATTTGACAGGAAAACTTGTAAAATTGTCATTTTTAGTAGCTGAGTAGCATTCCATTGTGTAAATGTACCACATTTTCTGCATCCATTTTTCTGTTGAGGGACATCTGGGTTGTTTCCTGCTTCTGGCTATTATAAAAAAGGCTGCTGTAGAAATAGTGGAACACATGTCTTTGTTGTTTTTGAGAATGTTTTGAGTAGATGCCCAGTAGTGGTATAGCTGGGTCTTCAATTAGAACTATTTCCAGTTTTTTGAGGAACCATCAGATTGATTTCCAAAGTGATTGTACCAGCTTGCAATCCCACCAGCAATGGAGAAGTGTTCCTGCTTCCCCATATCCTCGCCACCATCTGCTGTTGTCTGAGTTTTTGATCTTAGCCATTCTGACTGGTGTGAGGTGGAATCTCAGGGTCTTTTTGATTTGTATTTCCTTGATGACTAAGGATGTTGAACATCTCATTAAGTGCTTCTTGGCAGTTTGAGTTTCCTCAGTTAAGAATTCTTTGTATAGTTCTGTAACTCATTTTTTTAAATTGGGTTATTTGGTTTTTTGGAGGCTAGCTTCTTGATTTCTTTATATATTTTGGATATTTTTCTTCTGTCAGATATGATTTGGTGAATTTTTTTTTCTGTGGGTTGCTGATTTGTCCTATTGACTGTGCCTTTTTCCTTACAGAAGTTTTTCAATTTCATGAGGTCCCATTTATTGATTGTTGATATTAGAGCCTGAGCCATTGTAGTTCTGTTTAGGAAATTTCCCCCTGTGCCAATGAGTTTGAGGTTCTTTCCCACTTTTCTTCTATTCGATTCAATGTATCTGGTTTTATGTTGAGGTCCTTGATCTGCAGGACCTTGAAAGGCAGCCTGGTTCCTGGTTGAACTAAAGCTAGAAACCCTGGTGCCCTTAAATGGTTGGAAGGCTTTTCACCCTGCTGGATGCCAGGCTCATGTCACATGACCACAGCCCTCCATAGATTTGTCATCATCAGTCACATAAAGGCAACACCCCAAACCCCTCCACAGGTAGAGCATGAGAATGTGACCTATGGTCACATAGCCTCAAGATAGATCTCTATTTTAATGAGGTACCTAAAGGCCTGGAGGCTTAGCCAATAAACTCTCCTTCCAGACACTCCTTCCTGCAAAAGGTATTTAATGCCAGGCCTGCTTTGAGAGGGAGGCACAGTTTTACTCATCTACTTTTCAACATGACAATAAATGTCTTAAAACCATGGACTGCTTCTTTTCATCAGGATCCTCCATGGGGAGCCATGAAGGTCTTTGCCTATAGAGCCCCTGTCTAATCTCCTGTAGAAGGCCTCTCTGTGCTTCCAGCCATGACTGCCACCAGGCCAAACTCAAGCCAGCCACCTGCTGACAAGCCAAGGACTCCTCCCCACAGGTCTAGTCAGAACTCCCCTCTTTTCCCCCTTTAGCCCACAGCTAGATCCAGCCCTCGGGCCCCCACTTCATTCTCAGCACTCCCGCAGCACCCAGGGCACTTGGGTGTCTGAGAACTGAGAACTAGACAGCGCAGGCTTCCTTGCAGCCCCAAAGACCCCCGAGCCAGCTCTGGTTGTCCCTGGGACATCAGATTGTGCTTCCCAAACCCTGGAACCTTGTCCTGCAGCTTCCCCATTGCCTGACACCAACTGCCAAGGGCACGAAGTAAGCACTGTAAAAACTCCTGCATCTTGCCTCCCCAGTGGTCGAGCCCTGTGGCAGAGTGGACACAGGACCCCACCAGTCCTACACTGATCCACTTGGACTTGAGCTTTGTGCAAGGTAACAAATGTCGATCCATTTTCATTTTTCTACATATAGGCTGCCAGCTGGACCAGCACCATTTGTTGACGATGCTTTCTTTTTTCCATTGTATGTTTTTGGATTTTTATGGAAGACCAAGTGTCTGTAAGAGTTTGGCTAAATTCTGGGTCTTCAACTCTATTCCATTAGTTGACCTGCCTATCTCTGTACCAATAGCAAGAAAAAGCAGCAAACATATCCCTTTTTATAATTATTGTTTTGTAGTACAGCTTGAGGTCAGGGATGGTGATTTCTCCAGAAGTTCTTTTATTGTTAAGAATTGCTTTCACCATCTTGGTTTTTTTTTTTTTTTTTTTCTTCATATGAAACTAAAAATTCCAAGTGTGTGAAGAAATATGTTAGAATCTTCATGGGGATTATGCTGAATCTGTAGATTGCTTTTGGTAGTATGGATGTTTTACTATGTTAATCCTACCAACCCATGAACATGAAAGATCTTTCCATTTTCTGTTTTTTTCATTTTTTTTTCTTTTTGTTGTTGTTGTTGTTTTGGGGTTTTTTGGTAGTTTGTTTGTTTGTTTATCAAGACAGGGTTTCTCTGTGTAGCCCTGGCTGTCCTGGAACTCACTTTGTATACCAGGCTGGCCTCGAACTCAGAAATCCACCTGCCTTTGCCTCCCAAGTGCTGGGATTAAAGGTGTGCTGTACGCCACCACTGCCCGGCGATGTTTCCATTTTCTGAGATCTTCTATTTCTTTTTTTCAGGAATGAAGTTCTTATCAAACAGATCTTTCACTTGCTTGGTAATAGTTACACCAAGACATTTTATACTACTTGTGACTATTATGAAGGTTATTTCCATAATTTCTTTCCCTGCCTGTTTATCATTTGTATAAAGGAAGACTGCTGATTTGTTCCAGTTAATTTTATATCCAGCTACTTTCTTGTCATTGTTTATCAGCTGTAGAAGTTCTCTTATAAATTTTTTGGGACTCTCTTATGTATACTACCATACCATCTGCAAATAGTGATACCTTGACTTCTTTGCCAATTTGTATTCCATTGATCTCCTTTTGTTGTCTTATTGCTCTAGCTAGAACTTTGAGTACTATATTGCATAGATACAGAGAGTGTGGGCAGCCTTATCTTGTCCCTGAAATCTCAATTATGAACATCTATGAATCATGCCAAATGCAAGGGAACCCACATTCATAAAAGAAATTTTACAAAAGCTTGAAATATATACTGTACCCCATATTCAACAATTGATAGGTCATTGAAACAGAAACTTAACAGAGACACAGTGAAGTTAATAGATGTTATGATCCAAATGAATTTAAGAGATATATAAAGAACATTCTACTAAACCAAAAAATATACTTTCTTCTCAGCACCTCATGGTACCTTCTCTAAAACTAACCATCAAATCATTCACAAAACAAGCCTCAACAGGTACAAGAAGATTGAAATAATCGCATACATTTTACCAGATCACCAAGTACTAAGGCTTGACTTCAACAACAACAAAAAGAACAGTAGACCCACATACCCATGGAAACTGAACAACTCTCTACTCAGTGATAACTTGATCATGGAGAAAATAAAGAAAGAAATTAAAGACTTTCTAGAATTCAATGAAAATAAAGACATAGCATACCCAAACTTATGGGACACAATGAAAGCAACACTAAGGGGAAAATTCATTGCACTAAGTGTCCTGGAAACTGGACAGATCCTGCACTAGTAACTTAACAGCACACCTGAAATTCCTAGAAGAAAAAGAAAAAAAAATACCACATCCAAGAGGAGTAGACTTCAGGAAATAATCAAACTCAGTGATGAAATCAACCAATTAGAAACAAAGAGAACAATACACAGAATCAACAAAATCAAAAGCTGCTTCTTTGAGAAATTCAACAATGTATATAACCCATAAACCAGTAGGCACACTAACTAAGGGACACAGAGACAGTATCAAATTAACAAAATCAAAAATGAAAAGGAAGCTAGAACAACAGAAACTGAGGAAACAAAAAAAATAAAAAAATCTGATCATACTCCGAAAGACTTTACTGAACAAAATTGGAAAATCTAGATGAAATGGGTGACTTTATAAACAGTTACCATGAACATCAACAACAACAACAACAACAAAAAAAACAGAGCCAGATGGCTTTCATGCAGAATTCTCCTGGACCATCACAGAAGAGCTAATACTTACACTCCTCAAACTATTCTGTACAATAAAAACATAAGCAACACTAGTTAATTCATTCTATGAAGCCACAGTTGCTCTGTAAAAATGTAATTAACTCCTCATGCTTTTCACATTGGCTCAAACTGCAGGTCTACATATTTAGAATCCTTACCCCATTTTCCTTCACATATTACTTGTCAATCAGTAACAGCAGAGAGATGAGATATCTATTAATCTTTATATCCAACTATAACAGATTTGAATGGCTAATATCAAAACACATTTCTCTTCTATATTAACCACTCCATATTGGGTTCTGATTTTAGAATTCAAATCAGTATGCATAGGGTACCTGTGCTGGCTCTATTGCAACATGTCTATTTTAGTGTATCCTTACTCTTTCTTTCTTTCTCTCTCTCTCTCTCTCTCTCTCTCTCTCTCTCTCTCTCTCTCTCT
>JADRCH010000322.1:1868396-1887418 GCA_019843965.1 Rhynchomys soricoides | reverse complement strand
TCTCTCTCTCTCTCTCTCTCTCTCTCTCTCTCTCTCTCTCTCTCTCTTTCTTTCTTTCTTTTTCTTTAAACTCCCTTCCCTCCGGGTCTGCCTCTAACTGTTTCTCATACCATTCCTCCTCTCCTGTCTCTAAGAGGATGCCTTCACCCCACCAGACCTCCCCACTCCCTGGAGCCTCAAGTCTCTCCACGGTTAGGTGCATCTTCTCTCCCTGAGGTCAGACCTTGCAGTCCTCTGCAGTATATATGTCGGGGGCCTCAGATCAGCTCATGTCTGCTGCCTGGTTGGTGGCTCAGTGTCTGAGAGATCTTGGGGGTCCAGGTTAGTTGAGACTGATGGTCGTCTTATGAGGTCACCCTCTTCCTTAGTTTCTTTCCCTAATTCAACCCCAGGGGTCCCAGGCCTCACTCCATTGGTTGGATGCAAGTATCTGCATCTGACTCTTTCAACTGTAAAGAGAAGGTCAATCTGTTGACAGACCTTCCCAACAACAACAAAAGACAGTGAGAATTTTGGTGGTTTTAGTTACTTTTCTCATTGCTTTGAACCTACCACAAAGAAGGTTATGTAAGGAAGGTTGTTTTGGTTTATATTTGGAGGATACACAGCAGCACGTAAGGGAAGTCATGGTGCCTAGAATATGAGGAAGCAGGTCATGCTTAATCTACAGTTAGAAAGCAGAGAAAGAGGAATGCTGGTACTTCTTTCCAACTCACCATTTTAACAATCCGGGAGTGAAAATATGGTGATAGATACATCTAGAATTATGTGCTCAAGCACATTCTAAACACTGTCAAGTTGACAATTATATGGCAAGGGTCTAATTTAAAGTATGAGATGGAGTACGTGAAAAGTAACATCTTAATCTTCAGAAATAATAGGCCAAATCTAGGATCACTGAAAGCTTTGCTGTTCTACATGCTGAAATATGGAACTCATAAGAACACAGCTGTAACAACTCAATAATTTAATTGGCTCATATAGAAAATCCTTTACTGACTGCTTCTACAAGTTCTTCCTTCGTCAGCACCTAAGTATATCAACTTCTTGACTGTACTTGTTAGTATGAAATTGAGATTATTTTTGCTTGATCTATTAACTCCAAGTAATGCAACTTTAAAAAAGAAAGCAATGTACATCGATAAAACATGAAGCTCATCTGTGAGAAACATCCAGTGTTTTATAACATATTGTAAATTCTCAGTTTTTAAATTTTGTTTTGAATTATGTACATATGTCTGTATCAGTGTGGGTTTGTACATGTGAGGGCAGTGCTCAGTAAGGACAGAAATGGGTTTGTATCCACTGACGCCAGAGCTATGGGCCACTGCGAGCTGCTGGATGTGCATTCTGAAAACCAAACATGGGTCATCTTTCCAGCACCTGTCCTGTAGTTTGGATTCAATCTGAAGTTAGTATTCTTGTAACCTTCCATTCTGAACTACTTCCCTCCAGCTTTATTTTGGCCAAATTTTACGGTTTGTTCCTCCTGTCTTCTCCCTTTATTGTAGTAAAAATGTTTTTATAAAAAAAATTTAATGAGTACATCTTCCTAAACTTTAAATCCAGTTTTAACCCCAATATAACCTGTTTTCAAATACCCAAAATATAGGTATCAGTCTGAAAACCATTTAAAATTGCTTAAACAGTATTGGAGTCGTGGGAAAAAGTCACCATAACATACTATAAGATAAAAACAAAATCCACATTTAAACAAATTTCCCTGGTCTAAGATTGATTTTTTATTGGTTACTTTATTTATTTACATTTCAAATAAGATTGATCTTAAAAATCAATTTAGATAGAGAGCATATTTAATTATTGATCTCCCAGTCCATTTTCAATTTTATTCTGGAAATTAAACATATCTAGACTATCTAACCGTTACTTTAATTTTTCTCTACTTATAGTATGTATGTATGTATATATATATATATATATATATATATATATATATATATCATTGAATGGGCTTACGAGTGTAATTAAATGAAACATAAAAATAGCACACAAGTTCAATGTTCTTCTTATGTAATAGGAGCCTGTAGTCTTGGGTGAGTCCTAACAATTACTTCAATTATTCAATAAACATGTTGAATACAGTACTCTAGGAATAAATAAAACTTGAATCATTGAACTGGAAAAGTAACACATGATTAAAAGATAATTAAAATATTTTGTATAGAAAAGAGTTCCCAAAGCACCTACCTCTGAATCATAAAGCAAATAATTCTGTAGCAAGTCCTTATCCTTCACACCCAGAATCATGATTTATAGTAGGCCCTGTGGCAGTTTCAAGAAAAATGTGACCAGTTGGCTTGTTTGTATTCAGTTATTTGAATGTCAGTTTGTGGTGCTGTTTGAAGGAAGTTCTAGAATGTTCAGGAGATGCATCATTGTTAGAAGTATTTCCCTTTGTTGGTTATTTTTGGTGTATAGCCTTGCATGAAGTCTGGTTATTCTCTCTCCCTCCTATGTGTGGATAAAAATGTAATCAGCAAGCTCCCTACTTCAGTCACTGCTTCTTGACATGATGGGCTCTACTACACATTAGGTCAAAAATGACTCCTTTATTCTTTACCTTATTTGCCTCAGGATATTTACCACAGCAACATCTAACTAATATAGACTCTTTTATTGATGGTAACTTAGTTTTATCTGGTTTTATCCCAGACTACTCTAAGAAATCCTTGTAACTTCATAAAAAGGTGAACAGTTTCTTGCTCCATGTTGAGGTACTCGTAATAATTTGTATGCTGTGAGTCAGATTACAAAGGAATGGTTATTTGGTGGGAAGATGTCTACATGTTCTTAAAACCTTTGCAGTATCATGCTTCTTTCCTCATATTGATGAGGACAGTGTGAAACGTTATCAGAACCTGCAAAAATAAGAAGTACCTAAACAGAAAGAAAAGGCAATATCCAAAAGTCTGTCCAGGCACATTATGATTCTTTTTTCCTACTTTATTTTAAATACACAGATTGATTTTTCATAAATGGTTTGTAGATGGCACATATGTTAATAGTAAAATAAGCAAAAGTACAAATGTTTACAATTTTAATTTTTAACATCAGCATCTTCTTTCAAATAATTTCTGTCCTTTTGTTCTTCATTTTTTAAAGTTAGTTCCAAATTGCTAGCATAGTTACTTTACATTGGATACTCAGTTGTGGTTTGAAGACACATCTAAACATTCGAAATAAGCGGTTGCATTTAATATTGAAAGGGGACTGAACAAAGGTGATTTTGTGTGACTATTCACAGAAGAAGGGAAAAACAGTAGAAAAAAGATCTTTATTCCTGTTTATGGATATCATGTGTTTGGATGTACTCAGAAAGATTATAGTACAATGCTTTAGTAACGAGAGCTACCAGGAGTAAAATCCTGAATTGATGAATTTTATGAAATATTTATATCAGGTATAAATATGCCTTATTTTACTTTATTTAAAAATCTATCCATGGCTGAATCTTTTCTTTCTTACCAATAATTAAATATGATGGCATTGAATGGAAATAAATGAGCATGTATGGTATTTCACAGTCTGCTCATACTTATGACACTATCTTCTTTTAAAAAACTCAGACAGGCAATGCTTTATTTTTTTCCATTCAGAAGAATAGTATTTAACACAGATCACATCAATGCCTAGAACATATATAAGCTGCACAAATCACATTATATATGACAAAGAAAGAAACTATCATATATTCAGAAACAGAGGCACTGCTCTGGATTCCTACTACTACGTGAAGCTGCAGTAGGCAAAGCTGTGTGCAACTCACTGCAAATCCATCTCAATAGATTATAGAAATCTTCTTCGAATACCCTTCCCCATTTTAAATTATAAATTATTTTGTGACTTTTCCTACTCTTTTTCAAAAGGGAGATACAGGAAGGCCTCCCTTCGAAAGAGGAGACACTTTTCTACATCTTGGATTCAAAACAAATGACATTTGCTTTAAAATATTGCAAAACATAGTTAAACTGTGAGAAATATACCTAGAGGTCAAGAACACTATTCTTTTTTTTTTTTTCACAGTGACTGTGACATAAGGCTTCCCCAACCCATTCACTACCCTTTTCTATAGATCCAGGATTATAAAGATTATAAATTAAAATGCTAAAGGTTCCACCCAGAAAAAAAGAGTATACACCAATACTCTTTGATGCTAAAAGAATATATGCAGTTGATTATATTTAAGCAATTGTGTAATTAGACAACAGTTTGAATTGAAAACAATAGAACTTCAGAAATGTAAACATTTCTGTGTTCCACTCAAGTTTCTTTGGTTGGGTTAAAATTTTAGAACTTATAAACTGTTCTCAGTCTAAAAAGAAGGTATAAGTATTTCAAATTTTTCGAGTCTCTATTCTAGTAATCGTAATTACAAGAATCTTTTCCATAGATGATTTCTAGAATCTTAGAGTTGAGTATTATGGTCTGTATACCATCACACAATTTACAACTTAGGTAGCGCCAGTGACTTTGAAGGGTAGAAGAAAGCATGTCAGTATTCTTTTTCATCTCACTCTCCTCAGAAACCTTAAAGAGTTTCGTTCTCTAAGATCCTCTCTAGAAATATTGAGTACAAAAATTGCAGACTTATTTCTCTTACTAGCAAAGTTTGTAGTGAATATGGAATAAAGGTTTTGAATTCTACCTAGATTCATTATGCCCAGAAACTATTATAAAAATAGTAGGCTCCTGAACAAATTATGTGTGGTTACAATACTGACTGAGTCAAATGTCTTTGTATGACAAATATGGAAGCTATGGTAAATATGCTAAACATAATGACTCAGACTTTAAATGAAATATTCAGCACCTTCTGTGTACAAAGTACCATATTCTTTTCAGGGCTGGTTGGAAAGGAAGCTTGAGGAATATCAGAAGATGTTCAAGAGCATCATCAACTCACGTGGAGATCCATGCAAGGTATTTGAGAATATAATCTATTGTTTATCAGCATGTCAGGAATAAGGGCAGAACTGAATGGATCTGTGAAGTCTTATGGAGATAGTCAACTAGTTAGATATATGGACAGACACTCCAAAAATTGTGAGGGTCTTTGCAGGGCAGTGGTTTTTATCATAGACCTCAAGACATTTACCAGAACAATATATAAACTTTTTTTTCTCACTTAGTTCATTTAATGAAGATTATATCTTTTCAGTTTACTGTCATATATATTTTCTTTTCTATAATGTGAGTAAAGCATTGGCAGGCATGAAATTTAGGGAGACACTTACAATGTTGTTTTTAATCTTTCCCTTTCATATACTTATAAATAGCATGGTAAACTGTGAACTCTTTTTCCTTTAGAAATGCTGATATCCCAAGGGCTTAGTCAGTTTCAAAGCTTTTACAGAAAGCTGCATTACTTGAGTTTGTTTGAAATGAATACAGTTATTAAAATAGCAATGATTGTAGCTACTTGGTGGATTGGCTCTAAAATTGGTACAGCCTGGGAGCTTGTTTCTAAAATTCACATGTATATAAATATGTCCAAGAAAAGATGTCAATATACTGCAGTTTGTACAGAGGAAAACTGCCTAGTTCATTCAGTCTTCAGGTTGCCTTGGCTTGGCTTAATCATCTTCACACACACACACACACACACACACACACACACTCACACACTACCAAAGAAACAAAACAAAAATCAATGACTTGCTTTTGTGGAGACCTTATTCAAAATAATTAAACTATCATCCTTTCTAATTATTCAGGGAAGACAGTTATTATAACATGATAATTGCTGATGATTCTAATACTGCCCCCTTCAGACAAAATTTTGAGTTCTTTTGAGTAGAGACTGTTAACTTACACTGCAACGGTTTTTCTTCCACAGAAAGCCAAGGAATGATATCTTAAGAATAGTTTTATTATTTCCAACACTTCCTACACACTGGGACAAAAATAAGATTAGAAGAGTTCCAAACTCTAGTCTCATCCTCCCCATTTGGCTAGAGCGACAGATGCAAAAACAGGCATGTGAAAGTGCCTCACAGCCTTTTTTTGGAGAATAAGCCTTCCTTGGACAGGCTTGGGGACAGCAGCCTTTGTCTTAAGAGCTCACGTGTCCACAGCTCTCTGCCTGTCCTTAATACAAAGGACAATGGCTCTGCTTTGTACTGTCTGAATCCTTTTGCTGTCCTGAGCTTAGTTGCAATTTGTTTTCTTCCTTCCGCATCTCAATTTATATTTTCACTTCTGTTCTTTGCCTTATTGCTTCCCAAAGGCTTTCTCTCTTTTCTCAAATTTTCACCAAACTGTGGTTGTGTTCTCAATTCTTTCCTTTTCTTCTAATTTTACTTACTCTCTTCCATATTTTTGTTTCAATCAAAAGCATATTGGAGACTATTATTTCTTGGCCAACATATTAAAAAACAGTAATTTATTTCTTGTAGGTATGTGGCAATAAGCACTATACTTCCAATTCATTATCCATGTTCAGTGAACATCCATTAATACAACAAATATGTCATCATAAGCAAATGTTTAATTGTATGAGATAAATTAATGTGTATGCACCATGTACTCATAACAGCTATCATTTTGTGATAATGCTTGCTCTCCATATGTGTATTCTTCTGGCTCATGAAAAAAAACTCACTTTGAATGACAATATACTCTTAGTATGTGAAACGGGTAGTTGTCTTACTTAGGGTTTCATTGCTGTGAAAATACACCTTGACTAAGGCACCTCTTAAAATCAAAATTTAATTGAGGCTATAAAGTGGAAACTTCTAGTTTTTGGAAAGTTAGTTATGTCAAACAATGTTTTGCGAGGATACATAGCTGAAAGCATGTGTTGCTAAAGCAAACACATGAAAGACTGTTTTCCTGAAGTAACACAAGTGAAATGATGTTTGGATATAGCAAACACATGAAAGGATACTTGATGAAGGAGTGTAAATATGACCCCACAAACAATGAGAGAAGAGCATTGACTTTGGTTTGGTTTGTTGGACATCACTATTCTTCAATAAAGACACACATATATTGGTTCACCTCACATAGAATTGTTGAGCTCAGCATGTGGTAATATGGCTATCGAGAGAAACTCACCCAAGAACTGTTCATGAGGTTCCTGCTACCACAGCTTCATGTCAGCCAGTTGGTGAGCCTGGTGGTTTCTTCAGTATTGAACTACAGCTGCCTGATATCTGCCTGCCTAGAGGACTGATCTGTAGCTGCTAATTTGTATTTGGTGTTTGCTATGGGATTGAACTGCTGCCAAAGAAGATCAAGTTCACCCCAAAAAACTATTGCTGAATAGGTCCACTTCCCCCATATCCAAATAACTTTTCTTTTCCACTACCTCTGTTGGGTGGTGGGCAAGAGGAGAGGTTGAACTTGTATTAAAAGTAGGCTGCAAAAAATTTATGCCTACAGGGCTAACTTACAGTTTCAGAAGTTTGATCCATTATCATCATGGTAAGAAGCATGGCAGCCTTCAGAGAGACATAGTGCCAGAGTTATTGAGAGTTCTACTTCTTGATCTGAAGAGAGCCAGGAAAAGCCTATCTTCTACATGGGGCAGAGCTGGAGCACCAGGCAACCTCAAAGCCCACATATACTGTGACACCCTTCCTCCAACAAGGCCAAACCTATTCTAGCAGGGCAACACCTAAGAATGCTACTTCCCTTGGGCCAAGTATATACAAATTTCCTGGTCCCTCTAAGCTTCTTCAAACATAAGAGTCTATGTGGTAATACCTAGCCATAGCACAATGCAAAATACATTTAGTCCAACATCAAAGGTTCCCATAGTCTATCACAGTCTCAATGTTGTTCATAGTTTCAAAGTTTAAGGACTTTTTTGAGATTCATGCAATGTCTAACTGTAATCCCCTATAAAAATTAATATAAAAAAGCAGGGCACATACTTCCAACACTACAGGATGTATATTGCCATTCCAAAACATCATAGTGAGAAAATACTGAACCAAAGCATGGCAGAAAAACAGCAGGGCAAACTCCAAACTACATCTCTATGTCTGAAGTCAAAGTACTCTTTAGATCTCCAACATCTTGCATCTTTGTTGACTAGTTCTATTCCCTGTTATCAGCTTTCCTTGGCAGGTATCCTGTGGCTCTTGTATCTTTAACATCTTGGGCTATTCAAGGCAAACTTCAACAATAGGTTCTTGTTCCAATGTCTGTGTTCCACACATAATCTTCTGGGCTCCTCCAAAGGGCTTTGGTCACTTCTCCAGCTCTTTCCTCTATATCATTCAAGGCTCTTATTGACTTCACTCCACTGTTGCTGCTGTTCTTGTTGGACATCCCATGGTATTGGTATTTCCAATATTCTGGGAACTTCCATTGAAACTAAGAGCCTCTGATAGACTCTCTTTATGGGGCCAAACCTCAACTTCTTTGCATGACGCCTTCAGTCCTGAGCTGTCAATTGCAACTGAGGCTGCACCTTTACTAATGGCTTTCCCTGACTTCTGACATTACCAAGTCTCAACTGTTCCCCATGACTCCTTCATGCCTTCAGAACTAGTATCACCTAAGTAATTATAACACATTAACAAATTTGGTTGCCAGTAAGATGTCTACCTCTGGAATACAACTTCTATGTTATCTCAGAAAACACTTCCCAGAAGATTGCACCTTAGTGATGCTGGTCTTTTCTTAACCACCATTTATTTCTTAGATTGAGCTAATCGCCATCTATTGTCATTCTTGACTACAAAGCCAGAGCCACAAATCTGAAACTGCCCAGTTCGGCTGCTTGCTGGGGCTTGAACATGCCTCCCCCCTACCCCCCTTGTTCTACTACATCATCACAGGCTTTCTCTTCACCAACTCCTTCACTGTCTAAGCTTTGCTATCATGGAGCTTGCTCTATAGACTGACATTGAACTCAGAGATGTGCATGCCTTTGCCTCCTGAATGCTGAGATTAAAGAGGGGTACCACTATGCTGGAAGATAAGCCTTTCTTTACATTTTCACAAGATATTTATAAGTTCTGGATTGTAGTTCATTCCAGATTTAATCAAGTTGACATGGAACCATAGTCATTACAATTTACCCCTTGTCAATATGACACATAATTATATCTCCGTATGTACAAATGAAAACAATAACAAGGCCATAATAATGACTAACTTGATATAAATTTGTTCAACTGAAAACACATAAATAATAAATCTTAGCTGGATAGAACTTTGCCCCAAGGTCACCACTCCCTTAATTTCATTTAATATCTTTGAATGCATGATTTAGCTCCATTTTTCTTCCTGGTTATTGTTTAGTCTTTGAATCATACATTTTTTGTTTTTCCTTTCTAAGCTTACTATGCATGATCAAAACTCTCCTCATAAGTGTGAACCACAAGACAATGTCAAATAGTCAAGAGCAAACAGCAGCCACATATTTCATCAGAATATCAAAGAATCATCTCTAGGAGACATACTAAAAGTCTCTGAATCCCCTGGAGCCAGGCCCCCACAGTTCAAAGTGCCCTCCATACCACTGTCTTCCATGTCCCTAATAATATGGTCCATTAAGCCCCATTTAAATCATTCCACTGCTTTCCTAATCCAAAGTCACCAAATCCACATTCCTCCAAACAAAAGCATGGTCAGGTCTATGACAGTGTACCCAGTTCTTGGAAACAACTTCTGTCTTAATTTGGTTTTTATTGCTGTGAAGTGACACCATGACCAAGGCAATTCTTATGAAGACAAACATTTAATTGGGGCTGGCTTACGGTTTCTTAGGTTCAGTCCATTATCATCATGGCAGGAAGGATGGCAGCATACAGGCAGACATGTTCTCTAGATAGAGTTGAGAGCTCTTCATCTTGATCATAAGGCAGCCAGAAGGAGTCTGTCTTTTGCAGGCAGCCAGGAAGAAGGAAGCTTTCTTCTTCTACACTGGGCAGAGTTTGAGTACTAGGAGACCTCAAAATCCACCTATACAATAGCATACTTCTTCCATCATGCCACACCTATTTTAACAAGGCCACACATTCTAATAATGCCACTTACCATAAGCCAAGCATATTTAAACTACCACAATAGTAATTATTTAATGTGTGATTCAATTTTTTATACAGAAAAATACTTCTTAAATTTAAAATATAAGCCGGGCAGTGGTGGCGCATGCCTTTAATCCCAGCACTCAGGGAGGCAGAGGCAGGTGGATTTCTGAGTTCGAGGCCAGCCTGGTCTACAGAGTGAGTTCCAGGACAGCCAGGGCTACACAGAGAAACACTGTCTCGAAAAAAAAAAAAAAAATTAAAATATAATGAAATTATACATGCTTGAGCCTAACGCTTATGTAGTCAGTTTTTATGTTTGGATATTCATATATTTATAGAAAGATAAAGAGATATAGGATATGTTCTAGGGGTTGTAATGAGGTATGGGGGAAGGTGTGTCTCATCAGGCCCACGCTAAGACATCCCCTCCCCCTGAGGTACCAGCCTGTCTTAGTCAGGGTTACCATTCCTGCACAAACATCATGACCAAGATGCAAGTTGGGGAGGAAAGGGTTTATTGTTCTTACACTTCCACATTGCTGTTATCACCAGAGGAAGTCAGGACTGGAACTCAAGTAGGTCAGGAAGCAGGAGCTGATGCAGAGGCCATGGATGGATGTAGCTTGCTTGCTCTGGCTTGCTCAGCTGGCTTTCTTATAAAGCCCAAGTCTACCAGCCCACAGATGGTACCACTCACAAGGGGCCCTCCCCCCTTGATCACTAATTGAGAAAACGCCTTGCAGCTGGATCTCATGGAGGCATTTTCTCAACTGAAACTCCTTTCTCTGTGATAACTCCAGCTTGTGTCAAGTTGACACAAAACCAGCCAGTACACAGCTACATGATGGTATAGTATAAAATAAAATATTTATTCAGGGAGGGGAGTTAAGAGGGTAGTAGAGGCATAGAAAGACACAGAGAGACAGAGAGTAGAGATGTAGGGGCTGGCCATGACCATGAGCATGTGGAGAGAGGGGGAAGGGAAGGAAATGTGGAAGGGGAGAGCAAGAACAAAAGCAGCAGAGAAGCAAGAGATCAAGAGAGGGAAGAGGGGGTAAGCAGCCCCTTTTTATAGTGTGTCAGGCCTACCTGGCTGTTGCCAGGTAGCTGTGGAGAGGAGCATATCTGGCTGTTGCCAGGTAACTGTGGGGTGGAGCTTAGACAGGATGCTAACAGGTATGACCACTTAAGTTAAGGTTTATACCAGTGATCAGTTACAGAATATTATCCCTTGTCCAGAGACTGTACTCCAGGTAGATCTGAGCAGACTGAATGACAAATAGCAGTACTTTTTATTGGGCCAGGTTCTGGTTATATGTACCAGATGTGTGTGGTACTACATATGTCAGGAAAGAACAAAGAATACACATACTATTTCTATAGAGTCCACATAAAGACTGAAAGACTGCATAACCATTACTAATGCAGGGGCAAGTCTATCTAACATCAAGCCTGTAATATGTGACTTCATGAGAGCTAGTCATAAGAAGAATTCACTGGGAAACACAAAGCCCTAGTATTGATAGAGCACATGGTCAACTCTATGCAGTCTTTCTTTGGTTAGAACAGAACTCTATAGTGAAGCCAATAGATAGTACAGTGTTAATTTGTAATGCATAAGAATGGGGGATTCCTTATAGAATAACTATAAAATATTTCATTAATAAGCAAATAAAAAGAGTTACCCTTTACCAAATCTTCATGGTAGAATGAAATGAACTGCAATTTCTCATGTTTGCTTCATCCTTCTGAGGATAACTTTTGGCTTCCAGTGTTAGAAACTGGATAGTGACAAAATAAGGTTTTGAAAGTTTAATCGATAAGTGATAGTAAAGCAAATATAAATATGTAAGCAATATTCTATGTGGATTGTCCTTTACTCCTCTAATCTTGAGGTGACTTCTTTAAAATAACACAATTTTATGATATTTCTGGGAATATATTTATTATGGTTATTTTATATAAATGTAAAAATAGTATAAGAAAGTTTGACTATGTTGGATAATAAAGAGAATGGATTTTTTATGTGTTTTGTTTGTTTGTTTCATTTTAACAGTAAATTCTAACTTCCTGGCCTAGTCAACATTTTTTCATTTCACAACAAACCTCTTAGAGAATTTCATGCTTGTAAAGTCAATAGGATGTGCTCTGTGCTCATATTCTTTCCATGTGAAAAACAATGGCATTTGCATATGCTCAACAGAAAAATGGATTTTGTAGTATTGGTATTTTACTACTTAGTCTTAAAAACAAAAGTATGGTGACTCTCTCCCTAACGTAATATCTGTCAACCTTATATGTGCGTTCTGATTATGCAAAGGAAGACTTAACATTAACCTTGTGTTGTCTGGTACAAGTTAGAGTAATAGTTTTGAGCAGAGATTATAAATCTTATACAGTAAAATACTTTATTACTATTACCAAGATGCCACTATTATTAAAATTAATCCCTTTGTTTTTCGATCTCTTCCTTAACTGTCTAAGACCCCTTTCTCTATATTGCTGTTCCCTTTTTCTTGAAAAATATGCTCATACTCTAAGTTATGAAACATTTCTCTGAAGCTAAAGATCAGTGATTTTTTTCTTTTTAATTTAAGTCCTGGTAAGGCATTTCACAGATCACCCTATTGCTTTTTATTTCCCAATGGAGAATTTAGTCAAAGGACTGAGTTACATAAGAAAGAACTACTGACAATCTGTGGTAGGAGGACAAGGAGAACATTGTTTCCAGAGTCAGGACTTAGCTTATGCCTGAGTAGTGCAGGTACTACTCAGACTGACTATTGCAAAGTTATATGTCCTGACCTGCAGGACCTAGTTATTCGCCAGGATCGAAGAGGACTAAGCCTGAAAGATAAACGGGCGAGAGAGAGAAGGGAGGCTAGGCAAAGTTCCATCTAGGTCTCACTTTATTTTTTACACATGTTTGCTTTTAAAGAAAAAGAAATGTAAAGGGGAGGGGAACGGAGGCTTATGGCCCCCCAGCTGTCATGGTTTAACAAGCCAGACCATCCGGTGTCAAACTGTTTTATGATCGGTCTATTTCCAGGAGGTGGGAAGGACAGTTTAGTCTTGAGGAAACACAACTAGCTCTTGGAAGGTCACTAGGGTCAGATTCCCAGGAACGGTGTGAAGATCCTGGCTCCAGGCATCTCCAGCTTATCTTGTGCAAACACAACTGGTCCTCAGAAAGTCTCAGATTCCCAAGGACAGTGTGGAGGCTCAGGCAAATTCCAAGGAGGGTGTTAGATTCTCAAGGACAGTGAGGAGGCCCAGGCAGATTCCAAGGAGGGTGTTAGGGCCTGGCTCCTAACATATCACCCTTTCTTTTACAATGAATGAGGAGTAGCTAAGAAGGGTCGGTGGAAGGCCTGTCTTAGGCTATGCAGTGTGCACCAATGTCTCATGTCTGATTTTTATTAGGGCAGGGGCTCTGTCTTAGGCTATATGGATGGCCCCCATTTCCAGCATAGACCTTTTATAGTCTCGATGTGCACCCGGATAATAGATCCATAATAACTCCCGTCATTGAGCTATCCTGCAGCCTTTAAGGGTGTGCGTTGAGAATCATGGCACTGCAATACATTCCTGTCATTGGCCTTTCCACAGCTTATGGCCCAAAAGCCACTCTTGTTGACTGAGGGCTGACAGGAGCTGTAAGGCTGTTTAGGAAAGCCTCCATAGCCTGCGATACCAGGGAATCTCTGCCTCTGCCGCTAGGGCTGAAAACTGTAGACCATCAGACGAAACATCAGAGGGAGGGTCCTCGGTGGATTCTTGGATACTGAGTCGATGGTAATGAACAGCAGCCGGCTTCTGGAGGGTGGAATCAGTCTGTGACTTAACAAAGTTGGTTAGTCTATTAAAAGCCCAAGGGCCAAATATCAAAAGCAGTAAAAGGCCCATAAGGGGTCCCAGAATGCTGGGGAGTAATATAGAAAGCCAGGGAGAAGTGGAAAACCAATTTTGATACCAAGCCTCAGCTTGTTCTTTCATTCTCTTTCTATGTGTTAAACTCTTTTTTACCTTTTCTATGCTGTCATCAACTAACCCTGTCTTGTCTGCATAAAAGCAGCATTCCTCTTTAAGGGCAGCACATAGACCACCTTCCTGTAGAAAGACGAGGTCTAGCCCTCTTCTGTTTTGTAATACTACCTCTGATAGGGATGCTACAGATTCTTTAAGATACTTTAAGCCTTGTTGTAATTCACGGATATCATTATCAATAGCTATGGAAAGTTGATTATATTGTTGAGTAGAAGAAATCAAAGAGGCTATACCTGTTCTGGCCCCTGTGGCAGCTAGGCCCAAAAGGACAGCCAGTGTAATGGCTGTAATGGGCTCTCTTTTGGTACGGGTTGCACCCCCCTCCCAAAATGTAAGTAGGTCTTCTGCATGGTGAACAGTAATTTTTAGAATAAGAAGGACCAAAACACAGTAATCTCTGTGTGTCAATAAAGAAGTTGAAACTACATAAGGAGTGAGTCTGGTGGAACAGATAAAATAAGAACTATCGGGTGCCTGAATGTACTGAAAGGTGGAGTTGACAGTAATTGTTTAATTACAAATGTCGTTCAACTGACGAGGGGGGAGCATATTAGGGGCTAATAAACAGAGGCCCAATACAGAGACCTGGGAAAGGGTTAATCCAAGGCGCTCAGTATTGCCTCACCTTAACTGACTGGGATCATTAGTAAAGAGAGGTTCACCAATAATAGCCACTCCCTCATAGAAGGGAGGTCGAGGGGAGCAGCAGACCCAACATTCTAAATAGTCTGTCTGATTGTTGTCTCTCAAGGCCTTAATGGAAGCGTAAACTAGATCTAGTATAATGTTGGATGACAATGGAAGTCCCACAGGGAGGGTCGGTTGGAAAAGGGTACTAGAAAAGGGTTTTAAGGTTGGCCTTATAATAACTGAGGGAGCCCCTATCTTAATTTTTGGGCTCATCTGTCTAGGGTGTAGGGCTGCGTTAGGTCCAATAGCTATTGTAGGGCCCTGTGGAAGTGTCTTAATGAGTTTAATTTTAAATGTGAGGCCCAAGTCACGTCCTGACATATAGAGTCTTAATCCCCATTCATAGCCTCTGGAATTATCCCAGGAGGCCTTTTTCCCAGCGTTAGTGAAAGTGATGGAAAGGGGATTGAACCAGTTAAATATGCATTCATTAGCCAGGGGGGCAGGTCCAACAGTAAGGCTGTATGGGGACGGGTTTATTCTCTTTACTGTAATATAATCCCATGAAGAGGAGGGTTTCCAATAAGTATCTCGAGAGGTCTCGCAGCCCCAGGAGGCACAGTAAAAATCAGGAGAGAAACCGCACTTTGTGCCAAGAGAGTGGTCTTGGTGTCCTCCAAGGCAGATATAGAGGGGGGCCATTTAAGTAGAAGGCTCGATATGCCCCGCTGCCAGCTGTTCCTGCACTAACACTATGGCAGCAGACAATTTTTTGGAAGGGAGGGACCATTGGTCAAGCCAGACAAGAATGTTATCTTTCCAGGTGATCTTGTCTGCCTGGCGTGCAGGAGGAGCAATGGTCCTTATGAAAAATGGCTATTGAACCCTAAGCCTGTGCGATCTTTTTTATGAGGGAGGGTCATGGGTGTAGGACTTCCCTGGTTTTGTTTGCCAAGCCCCTGTCCATGGAGGTAACCCTGCGCAAGCATCTGTTGGGCAATCACTTCATTGGGGCTGCACATAAGGACTTACATCTGGGAGAGGATATCTCTGCCTCCTGGAAGGCCAGGAACCACAAATGGCCAGACTGTACCCTTATTTCCCTCGTTGTCTTCCCAAGTTAGAAGCTGGGAACTCTGTAAGGTATTTTTGGACCGCCCAATTCCTTGTAGATGGGTCATGGAGGCTTGTAAGGGCCAATGGCGGGGCCAAGAATCCTGTGACAGTACAGTGGAATTGGCCCCTGAATCTAAGATTCCTTCAAAAGTCTTTCCCTGAATTCTAAGGTTTAACGTAGGGCACTCCCTAGTGATAGTCTGAACCCAATACAAGTCTGAGGACCCTGGTCGGGAAGGGCCATGTTGTGTGCCCAGTGCGGGGTGAGAGGTGTCTAAGGGTAAAGGCAGAGCCTGGGCCAAACGTTGGCCCTGGGAGATAGATATTGGACCACAAGGGGCTCTGGCCAGGACCTTAATCTCTCCAGTATAGTCATTATCTACCAAGGAGGGGTGGACACTGAGTCCGCTCAAAGTAGAGGATGCATGGCCCAAGATCAGAAAATAAGTATTTTTAGGGGGAGGCCCAAAAATTCCCATAGGAAGAATCTGTACTCTGTCCTCCAGTCTTAGTATTGTATGGGAGGAGGCACACAGGTCCACTCCTGCGCTCCCCAGGATGGCTCGGTAGAGGGCAAGAGGGGAGTTTATTGTCCGGCTGTTCCCCAAGGCCGGAGGGAATGGGGTGACTAGCGGGACCTGGGGCTGGCCCCTCAACCCGTTTTTTTGAAGGGGAGGCAGTGGTCGTCCGGAAATGTCAGTGGCGGAGTAACAGGTGTTTGCCCAGTGTTTGCCTCGCCGGCAGTATGGGCAAAGGGTGAAAGGCTGTGAGGACCTGCCCAAGGGGCCCGAGGACACCTGCGGGGGCTCAACTGACCTTGGGAGCCTGGGGCACTGACTGGCAAAGTGGCCCATCTGGTCACACCTAAAGCAACCCTTTTGAGTATTCTGAGCCTGGAGTGTTGCGCCCACCGCAAGGTGGACAGCCTGAGACATTTTAGAGGAGAAGGAATCTACATCTTGGCACAGGCAAATCATCTCATCGATAGTCTTGTCTCTGGTTTTTCCGCGTAAGGCGGCCCTGCAGGCTGAGTTTGCATTTTCATAAGCCAACTGTCTGATAATCTTATCATTGGAAGCCTCGTGGCCCAAGATTCTCTCTGCAGCCTCTAGGAGGCAGCTCACAAATTCACTATAATCCTCTTGAGTTCCCTGAGTTATTTTAGTTAGAGGAGTAAGTGCTGAGCCTGCCAGGCACCGAGAGCAGCGTTAGCTCTCTGGGCCAAGAGACCAAGGGGCAGACACCTTTGCTGTGTCTCCGTTGAATACTTTCCCTGGCCACTGAGTTTGTCTATGGTTCACGTCCCCGAAGGCGACTATGGGGATCTTAAATTCATGGCTGCAACTACCTGGCATAGGTCGATAAAATCCGTCTTCCAAGTTAGAAATTGACCGCGGGTGAGAACCGCTTGAACTACACGAATCCACTCTCCTGGGAGCAGATAACCGCCCTGAGACAAGGAGTCTAAGACTGAGAGAGTAAAAGGGGCATTTGGCCCATACGTTCTGACGGCAGTATTTAGTTCTTTTAAATTTTTAAAATGTAGCTTATGGAACTTGCCATGCCCATTAGATGGTGCTGGCGGTTCTTGGAACTCACTGTGTCTGCCAGACCGTGCTGGCGGTTCATCCTCTCCTTCACTTTCACTTTCTCGAGCTCCCTCCCCCTCACCATCAGGGTTGCTCAGTGCGTCCTCAGAGGGATCAAAGGAGGTGGAAGGGTGTTTAGGCTCCCCGGAAGAACGGGTTACCACAGGGAAGGCCAAAGAAACACTATGGGACCCTCGAGTTCTTTTAGGGGGTTTGGAACTGAGGAGGGGCTTATTTGCTGATCCAGAAATCGGGGCAAGAACAGTCTCATGAAGAGCCAATTGTAAAGAACTGAGTTCGGTGGAGAGCTGGGCAAACTGCTTCTGTAACTTTAGGACTTCTTTTAGTTTGCTTATCTGTGCCGAGAGTTGCTTTTTGGACTCAAGGAGAGACGAGCTAGGGACAGACAACACAGGCGTATGCAGTTGCTGGAAAACACAAGGAGGAGGTCCGTAGGGTGGAGCCAAAGGCTGCAGCTGCCTGTCAGGGTTACGACATGTCGCAGTTTCGTCATCTAAAATCTATGTCTCCACAGGACCCAAGGGATTATCGTTCAGCTCCCAGGCCACAATCAGGAATGTCAAGGCAGCTCTGGGGTGGGAAGGAGGGGGCTGACCCTGAGAAAGAAGGTGGTTTACTGTATTTCTTAATTGGTTTTGGCAGGGAAAACCTGTTTTTAAGTCGGAAAGTCCTGGAGAAAGTCTGTTGAACAGAGGAAGGTTTTTTCTGGGGTAGGGCGGATAAGGAGGTCTCGGAGGGGGTGCCTCTGCCCCCAAAGGCTTAGACTCCGAGGTGGGGATGTCTGAATTTGCGGACCTGGACATATCTATAACTACAGAGGGAGACTTAGCGGGGACTAGGGTGTCTGATTGTTTATCTGGGAGGGAGGCGGAGGGTTCTGTATTAGAAAGAGGGCGGAGGCAGTACTCCGCAACAGATAGTAACTGCTGTTTGTCTGGATCAGAAGATGCAGCTTCTAGTATATTTCTTATTAATCCCCAATATGTAAAGACTGTCATCTTATCAATATGTCAAGGACCGCATCCGGCCCTTCGCGACTCAGTTTCTCATTAAGATCATGTCCCACCTTTTGCCATTTTCCCCAGTGAATTTCTGGCCCATTTATTATGAACCAGGGACAGGCTTTATCTATAAAAATAAAAAACTTAATTAAATCTTTCTTCTTAACTTTAACTCCTCTCTCTCTGAACGATTCCTTTAAATCTTTGATAAAGATTGCTTCTTTAGTCAACTTTTGGCCCATTTTTATGAGACGGATGAAAATCACTTACCGAGGACGAAAAACTCACAGGGGTCCTCAACCTTTCTGAAGCTGCAGCAACGCCTCTTATGGGCAAAATCTGTCTGGCAAAGATCCGTTCCTCAGGCCCCACATTAGGGCGCGACTCTGTCCTGACCTGCAGGACCTAGTTATTCGCCAGGATCGAGGAGAACTAAGCCTGAAAGATAAACGGGCGAGAGAGAGATGGGAGGCTAGTCAAAGTTCCATCTAGGTCTCACTTTATTTTTTACACACGTTTGCTTTTAAAGAAAAAGGAACGTAGAGGGGAGGGGAAAGGAGGCACATGGCCCCCCAGCTGTCATGGTTTAACAAGCCAGACCATCCGGTGTC